>LOJH01041942.1:0-14298 GCA_001685095.1 Ellobius talpinus | reverse complement strand
GATAGATAGATAGATAGATAGATAGATAGATAGATAGATAGATAGATATACAGGAGAGAGAGAGAAAGAGAGAGGGGGGGAAACTGGAATGTCAGAAAAGAGTCCTTCTGTAATGAATACCTAGAACTGCAAAAGCAACTTTGGAGCAGGGTAAGGAGTGGAGGTTGGAGATGTCTGGAGGTGCATGCTAGAAAAAGCCTGCTTCACTGGGAATAGGGAATAGGGCTTGAAAATGCTTTCTAATGAGGGTCCAGAAAGAAATAAGAGAGCTGCAAGGAAACCTTCAGTCTTTTTGGAGACTCCCAGAGCAATACTGCAGAATGGTAGGAGGAATAGGGGCTGTTTTATCTTGTTGTTTTGGGACAGACCCTTATGTAAGAAACCCAACCTGGCCTCAAATTTGTAATCCTCCTGCTTCAGCCACTTGAGCCCTAAGATTACAGGTTTGCACCATCATTACAAGAACTAGGGTCTGATGCTTCCAATGAGAACTCTGGAACGAATGGGAATGTGTCATTAGAAAGTGAAGAGAAGGGCATCTTTGTTAGAACACAGCAGAATGCTTGGCTGAGCTGTTTGCAGCCTACTGTATTGTGGACGACAGAGTTTGCAAGAAATGAAATTAAATATTTGGCCAAGAAAATTTCTAAGCAAAAGGCTGAAGCTAACTTCCCTAGATTGCTTAAAAATAAATCTGAGAAGAATGCAATGACTTTAAGATGGGAATTAGTAAGCAAAAGAGGATGTCAGGCTTACAGGCTGAAAATATTTTCTGACTACAGATATTTCAAGACAGGTGAGGTCACTAACAGCATAGCCAAGCAACTTATCAGATAGTGAGATGTGTGGATCAGAATCTCTACAGAAGCCAGGAGGTAATTTAAAGACAAAGGAAGGATGACACCAATGGCCATCAGGAACCATCATGACTACATCTCCCATCACCCCAAAGTGCAGTTCCAGGCAACAGAGAAATAAATGTTAAAGAATGGGTGTCATGAAATATTAGTTAAAGATGTGTTGCATTCTTTTATGCTGCATTTGTTTAACTCTGTGAAGCTGTGTTACACCTGATCGGTCTAATAAAGAGCTGAATGGCCAATCGCTAGGCAGGAAAGAGAAATAGACAGGGCTGGGGGGTCAGAGAGAATAAATAGGAGGAGAAATCTAGAAGAGGGAGGAGTGAGAAAAGGAGGAAGAGAGGACACCAGGGGTCAGCCACCCAGCCACATGACCAGCCATGGAGTAAGAAAGGAAGAAACGTATTCAGAATAGAGAAAGACAAACATCTAGAAGCAAAAGGTAGACAAGATAATTAGTTAAGAAAAGCTTGCTAGAAACAAGTCAAGCTAAGGCAAGACATTCACAAGTAAAAATAAGTGCCCATGCATTTATTTGGGAGCTAGGTGGCTGGTCCCCAAAAGAATACAAAAAAAAATAAAACTACAGATGGAGTCACTTCTCTGGTCCTGGTTGACAGACATATTCCTGTCAGGTGCCTTATAGTTTGAGTTAGAGAGCTATGAGATGGGTTTCCCCCAGAAAAGTCATAAGACATGACTACTGTCACTGGAATTCCAAAAATGGGACTTTACCAGAACTACAAACATAGGGACCCAGGCAAGGAGAACTACAGTATGCATAGAACCATGACAGAGGCTCCTGCCTATTGGAGAAAGTAGTAAAGGCAAAATCACTGCAGAAATCCTGCTAGAGCCGTAGGGAAGTGACACCAACCTATGATAACTGCATTTTTGGAACACAGACTATGGGCTTGAAGAAAAAAGCAGGAAGCCAGAGACTATTGTTGACCTTTAATGTCTTGTGTTGCTTGCCCTATCAGCTCTGGGCCATTCTTAAAACTCCATTTTTTTTCTTTCCTATTTGTCCCTTTCAAAATAGGACTATCCACTCTCTGTATTCAGCAAGCATATAACATGTTTTATTTCCCAGGTACATATTGGGAAAGGCATTGACTTATGTTGAATTGTCCTTCAACTAGCACTGATTTAGATGAAGTTGAGACTTTTGACTTAGACTTGCAGGCAAGTACAACCTTTTCACGGTAGAGCCCTGTCATCCACAAATTTTGTGCTTGAGAATTGCACAGTTAATGTTTTTAGAATTATGTTTTCTTCAGTGCTGAGGATGTGGCTCCGGGCCCTGTGCATGCTGGGCAAGTGTTTTACCACTGAGCCGAGTTCCCAGCTCCAAAATCTCCAGATGCTTTAAGTGAGTTCATGATTTTTGAGGTGGGCTGTGCTCAGAGCTATCCTCAGCCACATGCAAATTCATGCTAAAATCCATGATGAGAAGGAGAAACAGCTATTCAGCCTAGACACACTAGACTTCAAAACAAAGAAAGCTATTAAGGATCAGACAGCAGAGGGGCTGATTCTCCAGGAAGAAATAACAATACTTAGCATATATGCACCTGATGACAGACACCAAAATATGTGAGACGAACCTTGAAAGAAGCATGGAAAGAAACAGAGGAATCCATTCTTAGGGTTAACATCTTGACACCTTTCAGAAATGAAAGTGCATTGGGCAGAAAGTCAGAAGGACACAGCCCAAATAAATCTGCTGGATATACTCACACCTATGGATTAATCGGTCACTACACTTTCTTCTCAAGCTCACTGGGAACTTTTATCAAGACAGATCACATTCTGGGTCATCAAATATGCCTGTACAACTTAAATGAAAAGAAGCCATAAAATGCCTGCTACCTGCCTTGCCCAGCCTGAATACAATGGGAAGTGCTGGTGGGGGAGGAAGTGGGAGAAGAGGAGGGAGGGGAGGCTGCAGTCAGGATATAAAATTAATTAAATAAATAAATTTTTATTAAAAAAAGAAAGAAAAATGCCTGCTACCAGGCAGAATGGAATTAATGGATTAACCAATATTCAAAAACATGAAAAATTCCAAATAAATGAAGTATAAACAACACACTTGTAGATAACAAACTAATCAAAGGGCAAAACTCAAGGAAAAGAATGTTATGTATTTAACAAAATACTAAATAACAGTGAAAACTCGCCAGGCAGTGGTGGCGCACGCCTTTAATCCCAGCACTCGGGAGGCAGAGGCAGGTGGATCTCTATAATTTCTAGGCTAGCCTGATCTACAAGAGCTAGATCCAGGACAGACACCAAAGCTACACAGAAAAACCCCGTCTTGAAAAACCAAACAAACAAACAAACAAAACAACAAAAATAAAAACAAAACAGTGAAAACTTGCTTTATCAAAATCTGTGGGATGTGGGCTGTGCACAGAGCAAAGCTGACGGCACTGAGTATAGACACAAGCCAAACCACTTCAGAAAGAACAGAACAGGTAAATCCCAAGGAAACAAAAGAAAAATAGCAACAACCAGACCAGAAAGATCTTACACACAAAAAGAAAATCAATACAGACAACAAAATAGCTGGTCCTCTGAAAATATCAGTATAATCAGAAATGCAAAAGAGAATATCGCCATGGATTCTGTGAATGTCATAGCTTAAATGAACCATCACAAACAACTTTATCATAGATTTGATAATATAGACTAACTAGAACAATTTCTTGAATAGCAATCTGCCAAAAACCATTTCAGAAGAAATGGCTTATCTAACCAGGCCTATTCAAGGATATAAATTTGGTCATCAGTAACTTTCCAAACTAGAAAGCTTTCCAAACTATAAAGGACTCATGCTGATTTTTACCAAATATTGAAGGAAGAAACTGCACTAATTTCTATCTTGACAACCCAAAATTAAAGCCGTGGACATTTCTATTGACAACTCACTAATAATTTTCATTGTCAGTGGAATGCTGTTCAACGCTGTTTGGAAACAGTGTTCCTCACTGAGACATCAGCTTGTCCATCTAACCATCACTGTCAGTCTTCTGCTTTAAAACTAATAGTTATTGGGTGTGAGTCTGAAAGCTTTGTAGATAACAAATCCGTCACAGTTTGCCCCTCTGTGGTTAATAGAAGGAACCATCCTCATCAAAGTCGGTAGTCATCCTTTCCTCCATTCATTTAATAAATATGTACTGTGCTATAAACCAGACTGTAACCATTTCTCAGAAAATAAGTACTGCAGTTGGTGCAGACTCAGGTAGGAACTGTGTTTCCTCAACAGTTTCTGCTTTCTCCCCTTCCTCTGTAAAGGAAGGTGGACAGACAGGAAGCTGTTATGTCTGGTCATCTATAGGAGTCGTGGGTAAGAGGTTGATGAGAAAAAAGCAAATTCATTCAGCTAGAACTGGTCAACAGGAGGCATCTGAAATGAAGAAAAGACCCAGGGGACCCTGTCTGTATACCAGGACTCCAGAAAGAATTCTCAGTAGTGTTGAAGTGTGCTTGAACAAAAGGGTCTGAAGGCCCTGCTCATATTCCTCTTGCTTTTTTGTGCTTGTCACATTCCTTCTTCCAGGGCCTAGGGCAGGACTCTGAAATGAGGGGTCCTGGTGTCTATGACTCACTTTAGGAAAGAATCCTGGTTTCTATGGCTTGCTTTGCAGGAGATTCAGGGGGTGAGACAGGAGGAGAGGGAAAGGTCAGAGAGACTTTGTTCCCAAGACCTTCTAATCTATCCTCAACCTTTTCAAACACCATGCTTGATCATATTATTTTCTGAACCACAACAAAGTTTAATTCTTATCTGAGAAACAATGTGTCCAGCCCCAGATAATGAATCGTGATTAGTCTAAGCCCAAAGTTTCCCAACTGTGTACTCATTCCCCAAGAGGCCAAAGCAAGCTCATTTGGGATAATGATGTCATGGTATATTTCAAAATGTCAAGAGAAAGAAGTGGTGGGATTCACGGGTGCATACAAACCACTGGTGTGGTGGCAGTTTCCCCCTTAGGTCATGCTGCCTCACAATCCTGGGCTGTGTCAAGACATCACTGCAAAGCTGGGGTGTTAATGCTTGCTGTGATAAGAAGCAAGGACAGTGGGAAATGAGGGTGACATTGTCTGGTCTGACCAAGATCCCAGAATTACAAAATGTACAACAGATGATACAGATATCATCTGTTTTATCTATTGGTTGATGGATCTATTGCTCTATAGATATCTATATCACGCATTAGTAACAGCTGTTATTCTACAATAGCAAAAGGCATCATTAAGGCTTTAAATGTCTTAGGGTTTTAGATGACTATTAGACTTTAAATAAAATCTTTGTGAATTTGCTTTGAAATCCTTAAAAAAAAATGTACTGAGTTCCCAATGGAGCTTGAGCAAAGGAGTCCGGGGTTCTAGTGGAAGCCACACAGGTTCTGCTTCCCTCTTCTCCATGCAGCTCTGTGAAACCATATGATCTAGCTGTGGGAAAGCAGAATCTGCTGGGGTGGGATAGGGGACAGGGTTCTGAAAATGTCTTTGCTTCCCTAACAGAGGACAACAACAGCCAGCACTACTAGCCCTCCTCCAGGAAGTTACCCTCCTCCAGTAGCCCTCCTCCCATCACCCTCCTCCCCATTACCCTCCTCCCATAGCCCTCCTCCAGCAGCCCGTTTTCATTAGCACTAGAGTCCTCCCAGTGATCGGGTAAAGACTACATCACCCACCATCTCTTGTGGGTTACTGTAGTCAGTACATCTGGCTCCAGTCAGGGGTGTGGGAACAGAACTGTGTCAGTTTGAGGTCCTACTCTTAAAAGGGTTAGGTATTGCCTCTACTTCTGTCCTTGCGAAGCCCAAAGAATTTAAAAGTCTAAATTAAACTGAGATAACGTCAGCAGGACCAAGAAAAGAATGCTAGGTCTCCTTATATTTAGTGTTCTTATCTATGTAGTATGTTTAAAATCTCTTTTCTATCGTTCTATGTACTAAATTTGATATATCAATATGATAAATTTTCATTGAAATGCTGTTACATTATTTAAAATAATATAATAAAGTCACTTTTTTTAGGACAAAGGTGGAGCTTACTAAGAACATAAACTGAAACATGGCATTAATGAAGAGAAAGTTATCCTAAGGGAAAGGCTAGCCTGCACCCGAGAAATGCATGTGAATTTCTCAGAGAGAAAGTCATACTTAAGGGGCTTAGCAATAGCCACATATATGATTTATGTGGCCGCTAAAGTCATATTCTTCAAAACATTTCTACAGAACTTATGTTCCTAGGTTTTTTTTTGTTGTTGTTGTGTCATGGTTTTTGTTTGTTTGTTTTTGCTTTTTATTTAATAAATGCGATCATAGGGTTTTTCCCACATTGGATAGGAGTACAGACTAATAAAAC
Organism: Ellobius talpinus; assembly: GCA_001685095.1. NCBI lineage: Eukaryota > Metazoa > Chordata > Mammalia > Rodentia > Cricetidae > Ellobius > Ellobius talpinus. The sequence goes on along the minus strand of LOJH01041942.1, from coordinate 8,053 downwards.
AAAACTAAAGGTCACAAGGGTCAAAAGCTCCCTTCCTACCCTAGTTCACAAGGAAGTTGAGACACTGATTAAAAAACAAAGTCCACAATCTTGTCTCAAGAAGTTACAGGTTTATAACTGAAAAGCAGATTGTTAAACCCAAAGGATTTAAGCATGATGCATTGCTATTTCAGTGCCGTTCTATGAAATATACAAATAAATAAATAAATACAAAGAAATAAATAAAATAAAGATAAAAAGAAATATTGTCTCTATGCACACAATCATAGCAAATTTTGTTAGGTTTTGTTGAGATTCTAGACTCTTAACAGGCAAGTGACTGCAACCAGACTCAGGGATGAGGGACTCCTCTACTTCCCCATGCTCCTTTAGTTTACCCTGTATTACTGTCCTGCCTCAATTTCCCTCTGATACTTTGAACTTTTAGTGCTAAAAGCTGATGATATCCAAAGATCCATTTTGAACCTTTATTACCGCCGCATACCCATGGATTCAGAGTCTTGACGTGCCTAATCTAAGGGAAGCATGAAAAATTATGGGCTTGGGTCCTAAAGAGCATCATTCCAAGGGAATCTGGAATTCAGGACCTCAAATCAGACAACAACAGGAATCCTGCAGATTGTTAGTATGAACGAATAGCAGGGCCTCTTTTTCTCCTGTGAGGTGCCTGAACACGATGGCATGAGCAAACCACTAAAGCTGAAGGTGGACTCTGGCACGGATGTAAGTGGGGCATGCAAATTCTGGACCACTGGGGACAGACTGGCACAGCTGTCAAGTATAATACAGTACTCTATTAATGGCAAGTACAATACAGTACTCTATTAATGGCAAGTATAATACAGTACTCTATTAATGGCAAGTATAATACAGTACTCTATTAATGGCACAGGTTCCTCCTTGTATTGCTGTCAGTGTGTTAAGGACATCAAGTCACAGTATCACTCTTCTCCTTTACTTTCATTTCTGGGTTTAGAAGTGAAGCACTTTGGGCTATAGAAACACATACACACACACAAATGCACACACACACACACACAGAAAGAGAGGGGGAGAGATGGTTATATATAAAAACTGTTGGAAAACACAAAACTATCAAAAAAAATTTAAAAAACCCAGTGTTGGAACAGATTAAAAGAAAATTAATGTAAAATTATTATAGACATTAAGTATATATTGTCAGGGCCTGAAAGAAAGCAATGAAGTAATTTAAAGTGCAAAGTAAGGTTATAATTACTGTCAAATTTATAAATGGAACGTTTTCTCTTCTTTAAAGAAAAATTTTAAGCCTGTTTTTTAATCAGTTCTTAGGTGTAAACAATATTATCTTTAGCACTGTCTTGAAAAACTAAAAAAAAAACAACAACAAAAAACCAAAAATAATTATCTTCAGGTGCTCTTGAGGCTCCAGAACCATCCCAGACAGGTCCCTGAAGTGTACAGCATCAGCAACCAGAGCTGGAGCAACAGCTCACAGCAGCCTAAAGAGTTCTTTACAGAGGTCTCCACTCAAGTGAAGCTGGGACTCTTGACGTCATTGGAGAAAAGAATTTCAAGACGAGTTCATATGAAGCAAACTCCAAATGTATTAAGACATATTCTCCCAGGGATTTAAGAGTGAGGAGGAAGAGGGAGAGAGAGACTTAGAGAAAAAAATAGCAATACATATCCAAGATATGGATGACAGATTCTCAAGAGAGAGAGAAGTCCTAAATTCTTGCATCAATAACAGTTTGAATAGGAAATGGTATTTAGTCATTGGGTTTCTTTTTCTAATTTTTTAAACAATTATTTTTTGTTTATGTGGATGCACACACATTCATGCATACATACACAGTGTGGACACCTTATAAGAGTTGCTTTTATTTCCAACATGTGGGTTTCAAGGATTGTTCGGGTTGTCAGGGTTGGTAGTAAGTGCCTTTACCTACTGAACCATTTTGCTGACCCTAGATAGTGGCTTTCTTAACTTGTAGGGCTGGAAAGGGGACTCTAACTCACAGGAGGTTCCCTATGCAAGGTACAAGTCTCATTAGACTGGGCTAGTTACTATGGTGAGGGACAGCATAGCAGTAGAGCTTTAGCCGCTGTCCTGTGGGTGAGGTTCTCTCTTCATTAGGAGAATAGGAAAGCTGATAAGCTAGAGCGATTGCAGAGAGTTCTAGATCTACCTTATAAAGAACAAGTAAAAACAGATGTCCTGATCCCCCCAAAAAAACAAATTATGGACAGACAAAAATCACAAAATAAAAGAATTCATATAGATTAACATGGACTGAGAGCTGACTGGGTGATTAGATGGATGGGAGTTTTAAAAAACAAAACAGTCAAAGGGCGTATAAAATAGCAACTTTTATTTCGTTAAAAATACAGTAAAATTTTTATTACTACGTGTCAGGCTCAGATTCATATCATAGGACAAAATTCCTTAAGCTATAAAATGGAATGTTACATCTTTAAGTAGATCGTCATGGCTGTAGACGCCTGCTTCTGCAGGACCTGCGAGTCCTCAGGAAGGACAGAAAGTGTTTGCATAACATAACCACCTCATGGTGAGTGGAGAGCGCACCTCCCAGCATTGTCCTCAATGGCTTCTTCCAAGGCCATCAGATGCACCAAAAAGCATGTGAAGATTAATGTAAAACTCCAGCTACCTACCACATTCCCAGCTCGTCCCTTAGTCTAGGGGCACGCTTTATTCCATCCTGTCCTTATCCTCACAAATAATAAGTGGCCAAAGAAGAATTTTAAATTAGAACTTTCTAGACCCTGCCCTTAATCCCTTATGCTTCCCATGACTCAATAATTTAAGAGTCCTTAAATTTTAATTAGAATCATATTTACAATCATTCACCAATAAATGACAATAGAAGGCAAAATCTAGCAGCCGACATTTTCAATAATGAATTAGCAGAGGTGATCAAATGCCATCAGAGCAAGCAATTTTTTGTAGTTCTCCGGTAAAGATTTTTCTCCCTCTGGAACTGAAAGCAAAAACAAACCCTTCCTTCCTCAAATCTCCGTCAGCAATTTATCGCAGTGACAGAAGAGTGACCAGCACAGAGACAACAATGCTTTCTTCTAAGATCCAATCAGCAGGAGAGTGACTGGCACGGAGCCGACAATGTGTTCTTCTAAGACTCAATCAACCTGCAAGCTTTTGAGACATGAGGTGGGCATCGTTTTCTGTTTACAGCCTTGGGAAGGCAATTGAGAGGTTCTCCACAGTCGGGTTCTAGATTTCAACAACTGGTCAGATTAAATGGGAAGAAAAAATTTGGTACGACACAAATCTGAGAAGGAAAATGTGCGAAAGGGCCAGGCTAGCTAGGGAGAGAAGGTTCATTACAGGAAGATGGAAGCAGAGGCCAACAGAGAGGGTTTGCCGATGTCCGAAGCCAGAGAGAGAACTCCCCAGGGCATACTAACATGGAAGTCATGGTGGAACAGTCACCTCTTTACTGAAGAATGCTCGCTCCCCTTGCCCCTGCAGAAACCACATTATGTGCACCACCCACCCACCTTTTCCTCTCTGGCCTTTCACCCGACCCTGTGGATAAATGTGGAACATGATCGCAGGCTTTGGCAAACAGAACCGTCATTCTGAATTCTCATCAGATTTAACAAGGGTAATGAGAAAACACGGTAGTATATCTTTAAACTTTAGTAACATCAAGAAACAAATTACTTTGAAATACTCTGTTTTCAAAAGGTTGTTCCATACGCACAACAAGATGCTATGGTATTATGAACCATTTTTATAACCTTTTCAAAAATGGACTTAAATAAATATGGCCAGCAAATACAGAATTACATAATCACCACAAGAAAATACAAGAGTTTTCATAATGGTCTCTTGGCTTTTCCTCAGATGATATCCACGCCAAAGAAATTGGGTTGTAGCTATTGTTTGTCTTGGTGGCTGAAAAGACTTTTCCAAGCCCAGAATGAATGGGGCTCATTCATAGGTCTTGCACATGGGCTGTGGCCCCTTTTAACGCATAATGGACTCAGAAAGGATATTCAGGACGAAAACAAATTTTAGTTCTAGTCAGTTGTGAGGTCTCCGGTTTTAAGGAATGTTTGTTAAAAACACCGAGCTGCTTGGGTTTCTGTGTTTTTCACTGCCATCCTGCAGGAGATTAGGGAAGGAAGACATTCTCCCAGTCAGAGAAGACAGCTACATTTGTGTTTTAAGTAACAGAGGAAATCATACGTTGCTTAAAACCTAAATTACAGAGGACGTAGGCACTTCCAATAGACTAAGCCTGACACAAGGACATGAAATGATAGCCTGAGACAGAGAGGAAATGGCAGAGCCTGGTGGGGGAAGAAGTCTTCTGACGGAGTCACACCTGTACCAGGAGACCGATATTTGTCGTTGTTAGCACAGTTGTATCAGGGCTTAATAATTTTTGAGATGGTTGTTTAAAAGGCAAAGCATTGCAACAGTTGGAGGAAAAGAAACTGGAACCCATTTTCTCCACACCCTCTCAATCCTTGCATTGATAATTCATGTGGTCTTTGACTTCTGCCCTTCCTGTCTCATCTTGACTGGATTAAGACATGAGTAACTTTCAACAATACATTATCAAGGTGAAATTCCCATTTCTAGGGTTAGACATTACCCTTTGGAGAACTTGCTAAAAGAAAAATCATCCTTGGCAAAGGAGCAAAGGCACCAATGGAAGTTAACTGCAAATGAGAGCTGTGGCTTCCCACACAGAAGTTAGCTGTAATCTAGCACTGTGGCTTCCAAACAACGTGGTCAGAAGTTTGATGTAAAAAGAGAAGGATTTAAAAACATTGAATTAAAAACTCACTGTTTTTTCTTTCTTTAGGAAGGAAACTAATACATTTCGTAGTTTGGCCAAAGGCTCCCTTTCCTCCCCCACTCTCTCTTTCTCCCTCGGTCTCTCTTTCAGGAGCTCAGTGAAAAGGGAGAAGGGAGGTGGTGGAGAGAGGCAGGTTCTTGGCATGGGCTCACACTCCAGCCTGTATTTCTGCCCACAGCGACTGGCCAAAGGAGTGCGGTGTCCAGCACAGGGCGAGGAACCTGTGTCCTCCGCACTCCAGTCCCCAGCAGGGGACCTTTAATACTCCCTCTCAGTATGGACTTTTGAAGCCCTTGATGGAATCCTTGCTAGGATAGTAAGAATTAAAGAACAGTTCTCAAAGTTGTTTTTCAGTTTAAAAAAAAGGAGAAGGAAAAGGAGAAAAAGAAGATGAAGAAGGAGAAAGAGGAGGAAAAAAGAAGACAAAGAAGAAGGAGGAAGAGAGGGAGGGAGGGAGAGAGGGAGGGAGAGAGGGAGGCAGGAAGGAAGAAAAGAACAATGCTATAAATCAAATGAAACCATCTCTGAGAGAAACCTTCTCACAAGAAACTACAGTGTTCCTTTTTTCCACCTATTTCTCAAAGGTTACTGCCTGCAGTTGTGATGATTGCAAAATGATTCCTTCATGGTGTTTTCATCATCCAAGTAGGGACTGAACTTACCACAGAAGCATTGCATAATTACTGTGCATGGAGCCTAAACATCGTGTTACACAATAGTGCACGGTTATAGGGGAAATAGGAGTTGTAGTCACTTCAGGTGGTGGACTCTCTACTTCTGTGCAAGAGTGAAAAGCACAGTGCTTATCTATTAATTCTGTGTTGCAATTGCTCAGCAAATGGTCAGTCATGTTAGTGATTCTCTGACAGTGTTCAGGTGAGACTCCTGTCCATGGAAATAACAAAGAAACTCTGAAATTTGAACAGGATCTGGAAAAGAAGAGACTGTTTGTTTTTTTAATCTGGAGGAAGTAAATAAAGGTTTTGAGCCATCCTACATCTTAGAGGTCTTGTAAGCAGTTTGCTCACTGAAGTTTGTGCAGAAAATTGTACTTTCAAGAACTTAGGCTTTGGTGTTAATGAGAGAATCTGAATCCTGGCTCCAGGGTTCACTCTCGCACACCTCCCTTGTATGCAGGATGGGACTAATAATTCTACCCATTCTATAGGGGATTAGTGAGGATGAAGTGACATGTATGTGAATGCTTCAAGTAGTGTTCTGTAATTAGTAAGTGCGTAACACCTTGTGTATGTGTGTAGGTGAAGGTCAGCGGACAACCCAAGGGAGTCGGCTCAGCTCTCTCCTTCCACTGTGTAGCGATCAAATTCAGAGCATCAGGGTTGAGAGTAGGTGCCTTTATCTGCTAAGCCATCTCACCTCACCAAATGCAGAACTAGAAAATGGTTTTGGTCCCACTGCCTGTGATTACCTGATTCTTTTTATATGATCTGGTTCTAAGATGATTTTAATTTCCATAATTATGTAGTCCAATATTCTAGAACTTGAGATAATTGCTAGACCTCTTGCTTATGAAGTGACAGATCACATGTATAGTGGTGGTCCTATAAGAGTATGACAGAGCTGAAAAATTGGTTTCTGTCATAGCCACGGTAACTTCATACTGTAATGAATGCATTGCTCAGGCATCAGTGCTGATATTGTAAACAAATGTATTACAAGATCAGTCATGTAAAAGCACAGCAATACAATTATGCAGTTAATAATAATATATGGCCATGTTACTGAGTTATTGATCTGATATACTTTTTTAAAGATTTATTTATTTGTTTATGTGCATGTTTGCACATAACATGATTTTATAGCATCATATGTGTGTAGGTACCCTCAGAGGGAACTGAAACCGAGTCTTCTACAAGAGCTGTCAGAGCTCTTAACCAATGAGCAATCTCCTAGACTTCATATCCCCTCGACTTTATCATTACTTTAGCATGTACTTACATTTAAATGAAGAGTTTTATACATTGGCAGCAGTTTTACTTGCCATATGGGTCTTTGCCTTGGTATACATTTTGACTGTCTTAAGAAGCTGAGAGAGATGATTGCCCTATGTATCTAGGCATCACCAACCTATATAGCTAAGTTTGTGGAGGTAAGTCCATTCCATGATGTTTACACATTGACAAAATCTTCTGCTGATGCCTTTCACAGCCGGTGACCCCACTGTAAGCATCTCTTATCTTTTCCTTCTGTCACTCCTGGCTGTTTTCTCTGCTTCCCTACTATGGCTCTAGTCTCTATCTACATGACCTTCAAGCTAGAAGCCACTCACACTGTTTGTTTTGTTTTTGGACTCTAAATTTGCATTCTTGAGCAATAATTTTGGAGTCTTAGCATGGCCTCAGATTGCTGTGGTTTGTTCTGTTTTGTACCACCCCTCCTCAGTGCAACCTCTTAACTCTAATTTGTGATTTTTTTTAAAGAAACTATTTTCTAAATCACAGGGTTGGACCTGTTGAATCAATGTGGGTTGATTAACCTTTGGGTAATTTGAATCCTGAATGGAAGTGCCCTGAGGTGACCTAGCCACAGGATCCGTGCGCTCTCAAGGTTCAGGCCCTCAGAACTGTGCTGTTTTCTAAACTTCCGGAAGCTTTTTTCTTAGTGATGCCTTCAAGTCTGTGGGCTGCTCTAACCACTCGGCTGTGGAACGCAGGACTCTATTTCGTAAGCACTTACATGTTTCTTGCAACCAAAGATGCTAAGTGGCTAAATTCCCATTTGGGGAATCTTAATCAGGTATGGCCAGTTACGGACTTGGATAAGGCTTATTGCCTTGTAATGTCAACATCACAAATAATTTGATATATATTGAGAAAATTATGGTTAAGTAAAACTCACGTCTACATCTATTTTAGTCTTAGAATGTAACAAACTCATCTAATTGAACTCTTGGATTCTGTTTCAGGTAACATTTACATTGTCCCTGTACCTTCTGTCTTGATAGCTTTGAAGAAACCATGCCTGAGTTTGTGGATGGGTACGCATGATCTAGGCTTGGACAATAAAACTGTTGAACCATCCTAGACCTACTGTTGTTTCTGTGATCAACATGCAAAAGTTGTTCTAATCAAAGCAAACAATGGCTTATAGATAAGTCTGAGGAGAGCTTTTTGTTTGTTTGTTTTTTGTTTTGGTTTTTTCAGCATTTTTTCATTATTATTATTAAAAATTTCCACCTCTTCCCAATTCCCTCCCCC
>LOJH01041940.1:0-14298 GCA_001685095.1 Ellobius talpinus | reverse complement strand
GACAGTGCCAGCTGCTGGGTTGGCACAGGCATTCTCGACTTCTGGGCCCACACAGTCCTTTAAGAAGAGAACATCCTTGCCCAGCACAGACTTGAGTTCTGCCGCAACCGGCTCCAGGGAGTACTTGTCAGGCATGGGAACACCATCAGGTGGGCCCAAGTAGCTCATAAGGACGACCGACTTGGCTCCATTGACCAACCAGAATTTGATGCTTGGGACAGCAGCCTTGATCCTTTGGTTATTTGTTATCTGGTTGTTCTTCATAGGAACATTGAAGTCCACCCTCATCACGACCTGCTTCCCCTTCACGTCCAGCTTGTCCAAAGTCAGCTTGTTAGAAAGCGACATTTTGGCAACGCGGTAGGATCAAGAGGCTCAGTCCTGAGGAAGAGTGCAGCAAGAATTTAAAAGTACTTAATTATTCCTGGGAAATTTAATAAAATACTATTTAAATATTAATGTTTCTTTTTTAAATTAGTTTGTTTTTAAATAATATGCACTCCAGAAAATATTCAATTATCTAATTTATAAATCAATAAATGTATAGAAAAATCTAGTTTAGGAAATTCAATAAATATATAAAAACATATTTATGTAAGAGTTTATCAGAAATGATCACAACATGTGGAATTTCATGTGTATAGTTTTGATCATGCTGCTTTGGGACTCTATTTCGGCAGCTAGAATCGTCTTTCATTTGTATAACAATGTTGAATGCCACAACATCTCAAGTGTTTGATAAGTACTTATTGAAAGAAAAAATAAGCAAATGATTAGATGAATGAATAAATTTCCTTCAGAGCTGACAGATGAAGAATAGCTGTGTTATTGTTCATCATAAAGTAAACCTCTGGATAAAATCGAACACAGTATTTTTTGTTCTTAGCCACAATGGAATAACTGTGTGCTGAGAGATAGTCCCCTCTGTGCCTGTCTACACTCCTAAGAAAGATAAATGGAAACAGTGCTTTCTCTTTTGCCTCTGTCCTATTTCTGACCACAAAAGCTGTCACCGTGATCTATTAACATTGTGAATTTCTTTCTTCAGCCCAAGTGACAGGATGGCTATTTTTGAAGTAAGTTCTATCTTTTTGTTACAAGCACAATGAATGATTAAAGGTTTCACCACTGAAAATTACCAAACCTTTGTCTAAGAATATAGGTGATCTTAAAGTTGACTTATTGCAGTAAGAAGAGAGAGGAGACATTTCACCCTATCTGTCTGTTCAAAATAGACAAGATATGATATGATGGGTTGTAATGAAAGGCAAGAGTTATTCTTTTTCTACTTTCAGTGGAAATTTCTTTTATGGAACAGAGAAGTGCATTATCCCAAGTCTAACTTCAAAGAAGAAAAAAGATAAATCTACATTAGGAGTAAAATCTCATCAATCTTGTCTCACATAAAATTGTTAAATCTATCTGGATCTCCCTTTCTATGTTTAATGTAAGGGACACATATCACATTCTAGTTAAAGAGAAATTTGTGTCTTATGTATATAAATTACATTAAAATTAGCGTCTTACCTATGAATTGTACTCTGTAAGGTATTTCTTTAGGTTTTAATTATTTAGTAATGATTTTTACAGCATATTATCTAGTAATATGATAAGTAATATGATATGGACAGTATATTAATTTTGTATTAGAGATGAAAGTGGGGAATATTATTATTTAATTTATCACTTTTAAACTTCCTCAGCTGATTGAAAGTATTACTTGTGATCAAAATAAAGAACATTAGCAAAGATTTATGCTGGTAGGTGTTATGAATGAGCCAAAAGTCCTAGATAAAATATGAACCATTCCATAAACCTTAACAATTTTTAGATAGAATAGAAAGATTTGTACTTTTGTTCCAAATATTGTTGTGAAAACCTCAGGCCCATAGAAGTCTAGGGACTTGAACATATCTTTTTTCTATTTTTCTTTCCTTCCTTTGCTGAGGATCAATCCTAGAAAGTCACACAAACGAAACAAGCACTCCAACCAAACCTCAGTAGCCATGTTATTGTTATCCAAGGCAGGTTCACTCTGCAGTTCAGGGTAAAATGGGAGTTACTATTCAGCCCAATATGGCCTGGAACTTCTGTCAATCAACCCTCTTCTCTCTCCTAAGTTCCTTGTTCCCAAGAGTGAGTAACCACACCCATGCTACAGATTTGTTTGGTTTTGTTTAGCTTTTTTTTCCCTTAAAATCTCAGCCCACAGCCTGGCAGCTTTATCAGATATGAGGCTGGTCCTTGAGACCACAGGTAAGACATTGCCCACCCCACCACCCAACAAACTGTTTTTAGATTGTACAACAACCCCAGATTTGACCCCCTCACCTGGACTCCATAACCGGGTAACATCAGAAGTTGTCCTCAACTTTAACAGAGGCCATGCAGATATAGGAAGCCCAGGTAAGACAATACCTAGTGCCTATTAACACTCCTTAAATGCCACCCAACAACCCCAGACTACAATCTGGGATCCATACTAGAGTTCACAGCCCGGGCAGCTTTACTTGAGGCCAGGTTGATCCTAGCAACCCCAGGTAAGATACCCAACACACCACCCACTAAACCTCTTTAAGCCCTCCCAATATCCTCAGAGTGCACACCCTCCTCTGGGCTTGATATCCTTTTTACAGCTTCAGAAAAAGAAATCTGCTTTACTGGAGGACAGACTGAATCTTGGGACCTCAAGACCCCAAAACCACAGAGGAGTTATGTACTGGACTTAAAAACTCACTAATAACAGGAACCATTGACTATTTATGCCAGGAGACCAGAGAGGAAAGAGAAACCAAGGGACCAAACACACATTCAACAAAGACAAACTCAGAATTCAACACCTAGACCTACAATCATCCCAAACCCAGATGCCTAAACTTTTTGATTGTAGGAACACAATCAACAATACTATGAGAGCCCAGGGATTCGATGACAGCAAGACTTGTACAATACAACGCACCTTTTAAGCACAATAAAACAACATTAAAATAGACTTTTTGTTGTAGTTGTTGCTTGAGGCAGGGTTTCCCTGTAGCTTTGAAGCCTCTTCTGGAACTCACTCTGCAGACTAGGCTGGCTCAAACTCACAGAGATCCACCTGTCTCTGCCTCCCAAGTGCTGGAATTAAAGACATACGCCACCACCCCCAGTAAAACAGACGTTATGAAGATGATAGAGTTCCTTAAAATGGAAATTTAAAAAATTCCTTAAAGAAATTGAGGAAAAGACAAACAAAAATTTGATAAAATAAATAAATATCTAAGACAATGCCAAGAAAATGAAGGGGTGGGGGAAGAGGCAGGTGAAAGAAACAGTTCAAGACCTGAAAATGTAAATAGAAGCAATAAAGAAAACACAATGGAAAGGAGTCCTGGAAATGAAAAAATCTGAGTAAGCAAACAGGAGCTACATATGCAAGCAAAAATAACAGAGTATAAGAAATGTAAAAGAGAATTTCAGATATTGAGGACATGACAGAGGACGTACATTCATCAGTTAAAAAAACTGTTAAGTCTAAAAAATTCCTAACACGAAACATCCAGAGAATCTGAGAGACGATTAAAAGACCAAACCTAAGAATTCAATGAAAATGAATACACAATATAGACAAACTTATAGAACATGTGGAAGTGGAGCTATGGAATTAAATCATAAATTAAACCACAGTCAATAATAGTGGAAGACTTCAACACCCCACTCTCACCAATGGACAGGCCATTCAGACAAGATAAATAGAGAACTAGTGCAATTAACAGACATTATGGCTCAAATGAACCTGAACGCTAACTACAGAGCATTTTGCCCAAACACAAAGGAATATACCTACTTCTCATCACCTCATGAATCATTGTCCAAAACTGAAAACATACTTGGTCACAAAGCAAGTCTCAACAGATATAGGAAATTTCAAATAACTCTCTTCATCTTCTCAAACCACCTAGAATTAAAGCTGGATTTCAGGAATAACAGAAACAGCAAAAAGCCTACAAATGCATGGAAACTGAACAACTCTTTACTGAATTACTGAAGGGTCAATGAGAAAATAAAGAAATTAAAGACTTCCTAAAATTCAATGAAAATGAATGCACAACATATCCAAACTTATAAAACATATAAAAGTGGTGCTAAGATAAAAATTCATAGCACTAGGAGCCTAAATAAAGAATTTGGAGAAATCTCATTCTAGCTACTTAGTATCACATCTGAAAACTCTAGAACTAAAAGAAGCAAGCACAACCAATAGAAGTAGACAGCAAGAAACAATCAAAATGAGGGCTGAAATGCATAAAGTAAAAATGAAGAGAAAAATACAAAGAATCAATGAAACAAAGAGTTGTTCTTCAAGAAAATTGGTAAAATAGATAAACCATTATCCAAACTAAATAAAAGACAGAAAGAAAATATCCAAATCAAAAAAATTAGAAACAAAACAAGGGATATAACAACTTTGAGGAAATCCAAAGAATCATAAAATAATACTTATAAAAATTGCAATCAACAAAATTGGAAAATGTAAAAGAAGTAAACAAATTCCTGATAGAAATTAGCTAAATTAAATCAAGATTAGATATACAATTTATCTAATCCCTAAGGAAACAGAAGCAGTTATTGTATTGAAAGACTCCCAAGCCCCCCCCCAAAAAGCCCAGGGCTAGATTGTTTTAATGCAGATTTGTATCAGACTTTCAAAGAAGAGCTGATAGCAATGCTTCTTAAATTATTTCATGAAATTGAAACAATAGGAACATCGTCAAATTGATTCTATGAGGACACAGTCATCTTGAAACCTAAACCATGCAAAGACTTAAAGAATGAGAATTACAGACCAATTTTACTCATGGACTTTGATGGAAAAATATTCAGTAAAGCTCTTGGAACCCATTCCACAAACACATCAAAAAGATCATCTACCATTATCAAGTAGGCTTCATCACAGAGATGCAGGAACAGTTTAATATATGAAGATCTATCAATGTAATCTGCCATATAAATAAACTGAAAGAAAAAATCATGCAATTTGATGCTGAAAGATCATTTGTTAAACTCAAAATCTCCTCATGGGAAAAGTCGAGGAGAGGTCAGAGATACAATGAACATACCTAAACATAATAAAAGCAAAATACATCAAGCTGATTGTCAACATAAATCAAAAGGAGAGATACTCAAAGGAATTCCAGTAAAATCAGGAAAAAGGCAATGTTGTCTATGTCTCCATACCTATTTAATATAGTACTTGAAGTTTTAATTGGAATAATAAGACAACCACAGGAAACCAAGGGGATACAAATCCTAAATGAAGAAGTCAAAGTATCAGCATATGTTATGGTAGTATACTTAAGGAACAACTGAAATTCTATCAGCAATCTCCTATAGCTAATAAATACCTTCAGCTAAGCAACTGGATACATGATTAACTGAAAAAATATATATAAGTATGCCTCCTATATACAAATGATAAATTGAGAAGGAAATTGGGGGGAAAGCACTCTTCAAAATAGCCAGAAATAACATAATTCTTACAGTAAGTCCAACCAAGGAAGTGAAAGGTCTGCATGAAAGGAACTTCAAGTCTTTGAAGAAAGAAATTGGAGAAGATATCAAACAATGGAAAGATCTATGCTCATGGATCAGTCAGATTAACAAATGCCATCTTACCACAAGCAATCTACAGATTCAATAGAATCCTCATTAAAATCCCAACACGTTTTTACAGACTTTGAAAGAACAATATTCAACCTCATAAGAATCTACAAAATAAGATTAAAAAAAAACAGGATAGCTAAAACAATCCTGTACATTAATGGAACTTCCAGAGACAATGCCATTACTGATATGAAGCACTACTACAGAGCTATAAGAATAGAATACACATGGTTGACATAAAAAGACATGTTAATCAAAGGAAACAAATCAAAGACCCAGACCTAAATTCATGTAGTTGGGGACAACTGATTTTTGACCAAGAAGCCAGAAGTATACAATGCAAAAAGGAAAGCATCTTCAACAAATGATGTTTTATCATATCACAAGGGCACTTACTCACCTTTGGCACCTTTTTTCATAGTAGCCAGAAACTAGAAATAGTCTAGATATCTCTCAACCAAAGAATGGGGAAAGAAAATGTGGTACATTTATACAATGGAGTTTTATTCATCTGAAAAAAAAGCAAAACAAGAGCAAAAAATCCCAAAGCAACAAAATAACCAACCAAACAACAATAAACAATATAAATATTGTATATACTCAGTACTTATAAGTGGCTATTAACCACAAAGTAAAGGATAATCAAGAACAGGCCAACAGATACAGAGATCGTAAATATCAAGGAGGGCTCAATACTGCAGCATTAATCTCCCTGGAAATCGGAAACACAATAGACATCAAGGGTGTGGGAAGAAAAGAATCATGGGGACAGAAGGGATCGGATGGAGTTAGGGTACCTGGAGAGAGAAATGGGAGAGACAACTGGAAATGGGGGGCATCTTGGGATTTTCTAGAAACCTAATGCAATGGAAACTCCCAGGAATCTACTAGTGCGGCTCTAGCTAAGACTGTTAGAGTGGGGACTATGGAGCCTGTACTGGCCATCTACTATAACCAGAAAAGATTTTGAATGGAAAGACCTGGATACCAAACAAGCCACAGAACTTTTGACTTACAAATTGTTCTATGAACAAAATATGATGGGGTAAAGATGGAAAAGAAATTATGAGAGTTACCAACCAATGACTTGTCCAGCTTGAGACCATGCCTACATTGGAAGTCCACCCCTGACATGGCCTGGAGGATTAGAACCCTGAGACTGGATAGCTCAGAGTCATAGGATCCAATCAAACAATACTGCCGGAAAAAGTCAGTGAGATGATTCTAATGATAGTCTGTTATTCTCACTATATTCATAGATTGTTCCCTAGCACACTTGTCATCAGAGAAGTTTCATTCAACAACCTATGGAAACAGATGCAGAGATCCACAGCCAAACATTAGATGATGCTAGATAAATCCTATGTTAGAGGGTGAATAAGGATTGTAGAGGCCAAGGACACCTGAAGAAAGAACACAGAATCAATAAGCTTGGCCTCACAGGTACCTTTGCATATTCACTTGCGTAGCCTGGTCTTCTTGTGAGGCTCCTAACAGTGGAAGAGGGGCCAACGCTGCCTCTTTTTGTTTGCTTTTGGGATCTTTTTCCTCATACAGGATGGCCTTGTTCAGCCTTATTATAAGGGGAGGTGCCCTAGTTTTACTGCAATTTGATGTGCCAGGTTTTGTTGTTATCATGAGAGGTCCAATCTTTTCTGAAGCAAAAATGAGGAGGAGTGGATGGTGGAATGGAAGAAAAGTGGGTGGGGGGGAGAGGCTGGAAAGAGAGTTGAGAAAACTGTGGTCAAGATGTAATTTATGAGAGAAGAAATGAAATGTTTTAAAAAGCAAAGTAATCTGCATGCAATGGTCAATTTTGATGATTAAACACACAATCCTGAACACTAAGCCTAGAACAGCACACAGTTTTTCACCATTCAATGTCATTTCATTGCTTAAGAATCCTAGTGAGATCACTTGAAATTATTTAAATATATACTATTGGCTTTGTAAAATTATGAAATTCAATGAATATCTAGTTCAATTCTTCATAAAGAAGGTCACTGAAGTTTGTCACTTCTTTCCGGCAGTTCTTAGCTATAGGACTCAGGATTCTCTTCACTGAAAGTCCTGGGAAGATCTGTAAACATGGCAAAAATTCAAGAGGACAGAAGTCTTCTCTGCGTTTTCATAATACTCAGTCAAATGTTGACATAAACTGTTTCTGATGGAGTGATACTGTGTGGAGTGGTAAAGGAATACCCCATTTCATTCACATAGCAACATTCTTCATAAATGTGATTGATGTGCTTGCAAAACTTCTTAGTCATCTTTTCAGTGAATGGCAAAAAACAATCTTAACCTAAAATAACCTAGCTGTCCTGCATATTTTCTGTGCTTTGGGGAAATAAGTTCACTAGCTTTGCTCTCACAAGTTTGATGTGTATATTTTTCTTGTGTCATTCATTCATGTCTTTTAAAGAACTATTTCCAATGATGTCTACATTGATATTACCAATGAATTATTTAAACTCCTATTGTGGGTGCCTTCTTTCAATTTTCTCTATGCGCCATCATTCCCTTTGGCATTTCAAATAGTCTTTTTGAATTTTTATATTACACTCATCTATTTAGGCTAGTGTTAACAGCTAGGATAAACATCTTGCTGCAATAAAATCCAGATTTCAGTCATAAAAGAGTTTTACACACACTTATATTTTACTTACTTTCAACTGTAAATAATCTTGCTTAAATTTGTTTCCCAAATATAAACCATCCAAAAATTACAGTTTTAATAACAGTAATATCAATTTGTGAATGTCATTTCAGTTTTCAAATACTAAAATCAGGAAATGGTCAGAATATCTCCACAGAATACAACCTGGTAAAGAATAAAAGTGAAGACTTTCTCAGAAGTCAAAATAAAGTAAAAACATAAATTTGTAAGTTATAATAATATATCAAAAACTTATAAATGCAACACACTAGAATTTGAAACTTTATTACAAATTTTATAACATTACATTTTGTTTGAATTAGGAATTTTTGAGATAATTTTAATCTCTGATGAACTCATTTCAAAATTAAGCATGAAAACAATAAAATGTACTAGAAGGCATCTTCTCTAAAACAAGAGAGGCAAAAAAATAAATAATTTTTAAACACAAAACAGTATCTAGGTCTCTCTAAAATCCCATACCAGAAACCAGAAAGAGTATTTTTTTTCTGATGCCATTTCAAATTCCTTACTAAAATAAGTGATTGAACCATTCAGGGGTCATCCTTATGCATAAACTAATACTCTGAAAACACAGGGGTCTCTCTCAAAAAATTCTGATTGAGAATAATAATATGAATAACACTTAACTATTTATTCTATGAAATTCTCATCAGGTAAATAATGTTAATAGTCCAATATATTATTTTAACAAGTACCCTTATTTAATTGTTTTGGTAAAACTCTCCCCTATTTGATTAACAACACACTTATAAAAGTCAGCTACTCAACAAAGCTTAGTATGATGTCACTAATCATACTATGTGAGAGCTTTCCTAGATATTGACACTGGCTCACTTGAAGACACTGCTCCTTAGATTTGAGCTCTGTAGAAATCTTACTTTAACTTCTTTATTCTCAAAGACTAATGTAAAGGTTTTGCTGTTCCTTGTAGAAATGTTATAATTTAAGATTTAAGTGGTGTTAAAAAGGAAAGAAGACAAGAAGTTGGAAAAAGTGGGTACACAGGAGGGGTTGGATCTGCTAGCAGTTAAGAGTTTGGAGCAAATATGATCAAAATATGTTCTATGGAGTCTTCAAGGAATTAATATTAATATTAACAGAAACCTTGATGGAAAAGATTTTATATTAACATCTCTAGCTTTTGCCAAGGTTTCCTACTGTTGACAGTGTATTTTTCATTCAATTAAATACTTTATTTTGTCTATGAATGTACATCTTTTCTTAAATTATCATTATTATTAGTGAAACTAAGTTTGTTAGGTTAACTATTTGGTTTGTCAAGTCTTTCACTAGAGAAAATATTTTCTTAGGGAAGATTTCTGTGCTTTCTACAAAGAATAACATGAAAGTAATGGGTCTTTAATATTATTGCTGTCTAATTTTCAAAGTATTATAGTCTCATATAAAGAACTTTAAGATCAAAATAGCTCACTTGGTATACTTAAAACTTCAATGTTTTTCTGAATTAGACAAAAATATACCAATCTTCTTAATAATTTTAGTCATTTTCCTAAAAGAACTCTCAAACTCTATAGTCATATTTATATTTTTGTATTTTGGTTTATTACCTATTGTCTTTCATATAGAATTTACAATAAACAAATATCCACATGTTTAAGCAAAAATTAAAATTATTTTAAATCTGAAAAATCAATGAGATATCATAATCATAACAAACTTCACAGAGTTATTCTTCGTACCAGTCAACTCTTAAAATCCCTTGTCATGAACAACTGAATTACAGTTGTTTAATACTTAATTAAGCAAATTGTTCATTGGAAGCGGGGTAGGATACAGATTTCAAGTTTGTAGGTGATCACTTAGCAGTTCATTGTCTTCTGAATTTTGATATTTGTGGATTTCTGCAGTAAGAAACTTGCTTATAGCAAGCTTTTGGGTGGCAGAAGCAAGTGGACCTCTACAAGTTTAAGGCCAGTCTGGTTTACAGAAGGAATTCTATAACATCCAAATTTACATAGAGAAATTCTACCTCAAAAAGTCAAAAAACAGAAAATTAAAAAAAAAAGAAAAAGAAAACAAGAAAAAGAAAAGTTGGTCATGGTGTTTGATGTTTATTTGTTCTTTAGGGATATTGTACATTTGGGTTTTCATCTTCACGTTCTTTAGCCAAATCTTTCCACATATGACATCCTTTTCTCATCCACTCAATATTTTGTGATTGGTTTACCTATCAATACATATCTGAGTGAACTAAATATTCTTGGATGTGTCCATCCAAAGGATCATGGTCAACTTATTAGGGGATTCAGCCTTAGAGAACACTAACTTTGTCTTTCCTATCAGCTAGCAATTGTCAATGAGTCCACATTTAGAGGTAAGATTTCATGCCAAACTCCCGTTTTCCATATGTGATAGCATCTTTAACATTTTAATATTTACCAAAAAGGATCAAGTTTCTAGATTCACACCAACTTGATGTTCTGTAACCCTTGTATTTGGGATTTTCAGCAACAAGGCCATACTGTCAAGTTCTAGAGCCACAGTTTTCAACCATAAGCCCCAAACCCTCCAGGATTTCATATCAGATATTTACATTATGATTCATAACAGTAGAAAAATTAGCTGTTAATCTTTATGCCTCTGTGATCAAGATCTTAAGAAATTTGTTTACTGTACAAATGAGTTCAAGCATAGTCCTTACTATCTCTTCTATCAGATTCAGTGATCTGTGGTCATGATTTGCAATTTTTTCTTCTTTTCATATGTCCCATAACATTGGCCATGCTATGTTTTATCTTTCATTAGGTTCAAACTTTATGTTAATTTCTTTGATTTCTTCATTTAACCAATTTTTAATCAATAGTGTGCTGTTATTCTCCAGGAGTTCCTATATTTTTTGAAGTTTTTATTGTTGTTGATATCCAATTTCAACCTTTTGTACTCATATGTAACATAGTATGTTATTTCAATTTATCTACATTTTCCAAATTCTTGTTTTGCATAGTTTTAAAATAATAATTTATTAGTTAATTATATTTTATTTCTTTTTTTTCTCAAGATAATTTATATGAATTCCTCAGCTATAGCATGAAATATATTTATCATCAATATGACTCAAAAATGTTTTTGGTTTATCTTTTTTTCAATTTTGAATTCATGAACTTAAAAATATATGTTAGATATAATTATAATAAAATTGTTCACAGTCTGAGTAATTGTTGTATGCATAGCAAATAAAAATGGAGAACTGGATTTTTTGTTTGGTTAAAATTAGAACTAAATGTAATCACTTGTGGCTTGCAACCCTGCATGCAAAAAGCTTAGAGGTCTTCCATCTAAAATGGTTGAACCGAATGAAAACCAACAAGTTTTTGTAGATGTGTCAGAAATTGCAATTACAGGAGAAAATGGTGCCAGAGAAATTGAGGACCGACAATTACAGAGCACCACAGCTTTCCAGAACAGAAATGAGCAAGAAGAACCTCTATAGAATCAGCACAACATGGGGCTAATCTGAACTTGGACCTAGGGATTGCTGAAGGTGCAGTGAGGAGAAGTCTAGAAGAGGAAAATCAAGAGAAATCTTTTCTTAATGAGGGTCTCATACCTTAGTGGCACTAACCTCCAGGAGCCACATAGTCCTCACAGGAGATGTCAGATTAAGGCCCTTAGTTCATCTGCAGGAAAGCTAGAAAAGATCCACTTTTTTGAATGCTACGCTAGCCTATTATTATGAAAACTATCTTACCAGTGTTTAATATTCATGGTGTTTATCTATGTAACTTACTTGGAGGAAGAAATATATTCAATGCCAGCTCGCTATTTTTATTCCATGCCACCCCAGTGATGAGTGACAATAAAGTTCTCTAGTAAACCATTGTGAACTTCTCACAACAAAAGCATAAGGTCACTGAAAGAGTGAGACTTAAACACAGGAATAAAGAATGCTATAATTTCTCCCATACCTAACCAATACACACTAAATCCCTCTTTACTGGGATCAGTTTCATCTAGATTATTGCATCCAGCCTTCAGCTCTTTAATGAATGGGAAAAGTATACAACTTTTGCACACTGAACTACTTTTGAAATAATTGTCTATCTGATATAGCAAAAATACTTCAAGGGTCAGACAAGGAATTTAAAACTATCATGAATAATATAATATGGAATGATAAGAAGGAATTCTAGACAGTAGAAACATTGTGAGAATAATGTGGAATAGAATTAGTGTGCTCATCCAAAGAATTGATATGGTTGAAGGAAATTTGAGATTCAATTATACAACTATTTAAATGTATAATTGTGTAAAATTAAAACTCCAGAATCATATAATCATATAAAACATTAAATCAGTAGGGAACATATTTGGAAGAACTTGGGACCAGTGCACAGGAGAAGAGAGAAGTTAATGGAGGGAGGAAAATGGTTAAGTATATTATATATATAGGTATAAAATTTCATAGTCAAATTCATTTGGTGTGGTGCTGATATGGTCATAATAATAAAAATGTCTTGAATCATGTCAAGGAAAAACAAAAGGAAAACAAAAAATAGTGGAATTGTGGAACTGAGAAAGTTTCAACATGATGGACAAT
Organism: Ellobius talpinus; assembly: GCA_001685095.1. NCBI lineage: Eukaryota > Metazoa > Chordata > Mammalia > Rodentia > Cricetidae > Ellobius > Ellobius talpinus. Next base: position 1,417 of record LOJH01041940.1, on the reverse strand, counting down.
GCAGATAACAGAGTGGAAAGAAAAGGAGAAAACTATCATTTAAGATAACTTACTCTTCTATAACTAGTCTTTTAATAAAAGGCAAAGGACTTTAAAAAAGAAAAACCTGAAACAAAGAAAAGGAAATATGGTACAACCCAAATTCCAGGGATCCAGTGGCAGCCCTGCTAAAGGAGAAGTTGGAACAATAAATGGAAGCGTGAACCCAAAGACTTGAATGGGGTTAAGCAAACAATCCTTGGTTGAATTTTAAGGCACTAGGAAAACAAATATAACCTGAACTTAAAATTAGCACAGTGAAAAATCAGTAAAGTAGAAACAAATGCTAGAGACTAAAAACAAAAAGGAAAGATTAGTTAAATGAAGAACTACTTTTTAAAAAGAAAAATAGGTAAATTCTAAGCTAGATTATAAAAGGAATTAGAATATTTAAATAAAATAAGTGAAAATTAATATATTACTCCTGAAAGCATACAGCCCATCATATTAGTGATTACTGTCAACCTCTCAATACTGAAAAGATTCATACTATACAAGGCAGAACAATTTGTAGACAAATTCAACTTTAGAAGCATGAATAATGAGTAGCCAAGAACAGACTTTAAAAGTGTCAAGATTCACCCAGTAATGAAACTTCCTTTTTCAAATAAAAGTCCATCATCATGTAGCACCACTGTTCAATATACCATGTATTAACCAAAGAAGCAAAACCTCTTTATATTATTCCATAAAATAGAGTAATAGAGGATCCTTCCAAAAACATTTTACTGGGCAAGGGTTATTTTGATTCCAAGACCAACAAGGAACACCACGGTGGATGAAGAAAGAATAAGTAAATAAAACCATCAAACAAAATGTGCTAATTTTATTGATAAAATGTTAAAGAAGCAAAAAAGTCCCCATAAATTGTGTCTAATAGCTCTTAAAGTGCTCCTAATGCTTATAATCTTGGCACTGTGGAGGCTGAATCAAAAGCAGGCCATCTTAGACTACCTAGCAAATGTATTAGTATCAAACATTATACAATGCTAGTGGTACTAAGTCAGCAAACAAGAGACTTTTCTCAGTGTTCATGTGGGATTCATCCCATTGATCCAAGTATGGCTTAACAAATGTAAACTAATGAACAAGCTATACTGGATGAGCAGAATCAAGAAATGGAATAGGTAGAAAAGGGATGCACTTCAACATTGTACTAAGGAGAAAAAAATAGACTACATGTTGTTTCTAAATTCTGGCAACATGAGTTTGCCCACTTTCAGAACTTTTATCCAACATTATAGTAAAGATCTTAGAGCATTTGCATTTAAAAGAAAAAAGAAATGACTTCTAATTGGATACTGTGACATTAAACCAAGACTATTTGCAAATTGCTTGCAGATATAGAAAACAGAAAATACCAAATACTACATACAAA
>LOJH01041939.1:0-14298 GCA_001685095.1 Ellobius talpinus | reverse complement strand
TGTGTGTGTGTATATATATGTGTGTGTGTATATATGTGTGTGTATATATGTGTGTATGTATATATATATGTGTATATATATATGTTTGTATATATATGTGTATATATATGTGTGTGTGTATATATGTGTGTGTGTATATATATATGTGTGTGTGTGTATATGTGTGTGTATATATGTGTGTGTGTATATATATATACTACCTGCTGAATCAATTTGTGTTGCTTGTATGCATATGTCTTTAGGGATGATCACTTGATATTAGATAACCAAATAGGGTCTCATCCTTTGGGAAGAAAATTTGACAATTTTAATTTTAAAGAAAAGCTTTTAATGTCATTAATGTTGTTCTTCTCCTTATATATAAAACATCACTTTTTTTTCCAGATGGATAAAATAAACTAATTTTTTTATTTAACAAAATCTGGGATAAGAGTTTTCTTTAATTTTTGGCATCTGCTGGGCATCACACTTCTTGGGGGGAAAGACAGTATATGATTAGATGTTGACGATAAAGAAGATAAAAAAATTGAAAAAAAAATCCCAGAGATTTTTAGATTCATAAGGTTTTAAATTTAATATATACTGGGGTGGGGGGGCCTGGAGATGGCTCAGGGATTAAGTCACTAGTTGTACTTCCTCCACAGCACCTGGCTTCAATTCCCAGCACCCACATCATGATTCAAATAACTGCAGTTTCCGGGGATCCAGTGTCCTCTTCTGGCCTCCATGGGCACCATACATACACATGGTACACAGACATACATGAAAGCAAGTCATCAATACATACAAACAAATGTAAATTAAACCAAATTAAAATATTCTGTAACAGCACTAATTAGTACACAGGGATTCTTATCTGGTTCTAGAGTTAATGGGCCTCTATGAAAGAAAATGTGTTCTGTGAACACAAAGGTTTTACAGGTAAAATCCTAGGACTGTGTGTTCTTCATTATCATAAGTCTAGTTATTGGATAACTATCTTATTAAAGATGACAGAGGCACAAGCCCTCAGTTCCCATCCATGTGCTTTTATCTTCCTTTGTCCTAGGTTTAGTTAAATAATTTAATTAAGTCTTTAGTTGATTGAAATGCAGGAGTAGGAGACTGAGTAATCTAAATTCTTGAATAGAGATCCTTATCTGCTCTGTGATTAAATGCAACATTGAAGTAGATTATATTTACAGTAAAATTTCAGACTTAGAAAATTTTGAAGCTTATATACTATAGGTCTACTGTACAATCAAGGAGAACAATCTTATGAATAAATGAAAATGAAGAAGAACGAGTCCTTTCTCAGCATCAGATAGCAGAAGACATGTGTGAACTCCATGCAAGTTTTATAGAAGAGGAAACAGAGAAAGTATCCTTGCTGTCCAATATCAGGAAGTAGAAGGTTTTTCCGGGAATGTAAGGCTTACAGTAAGTCTTTGTAAATCACATGCCAGGTTGATAAGAATGGGAAAGGGCATTTTAAGTAAAGGGACCATATAAAAAGGTATGGGTACATGAAACATGACAAGAGTTTCATGAAAATTCAGTTGTAGTTTATTTGGGTTGTGTAAGATAAAAAACAAATGTTAGGGAATATGGTGCTAGAAAATAAACAGACGACAGTGTTTCCCATATGATGAATTGAGGCAATTTCTGAACTCTTCGTAGAATATAGCCATAGAAAAAAGAATTGTAGCAATGAAAGAACTTGCTCAAAGTGTAGATTTGTAAAGAAGAATTTGGAAGAAGTGTGGATAATTGCTTTAAGGGCAAGCAAAACTGGTTCAGATAATCCTGATTTATACACATAAAGCTGAAATCAAAGGACTGGATTTGGGAAGATATGAACTAGGCTCATAGATGGACATACTGGTTATGTGAGTGACAAGGACAAGACAGGAGTCAAGATTTCCTTTGATATTTCTATTGGAATCTCTAAGAGATGGAATCATTTACTTGGATCTAAAATGCAAAAGAAGGAACTGATTGTAGAAGGAGCAGTTTCAGTTTACTTCTGAACAGACTGAACAGAAATCCCTGGAAAACACCCAAGAAAATGAAAGCAGAGAGCTTGATTTTTGTTGCTTGCTCTTCTGTTTCTGACATGTCCTCCAAGCTCACACCTGGCACACTGTAGATGCCAAATATATATTAATTGTGTAAACATAGTGTATGAATTTTAGAAGTTTCAAGACATTTTGTGATATAAATAATCTATGTGAAATATCTGTGGCATCAAAACAAGGATCTAAATTCAAAGGCAGGAGTGATATAGCCAAAGAATACACGGTAAAGGATGAAATTTGAGACCATAAACTTTGTAAAGAAAGAGAAAGAAGTAGATAAGCTGGTAAAATCCAACATATTGATGCAGAAATAATCAGAAATAAAAAAGAACCAGCATAGATATCTTACAGAAGAAAGAGAGGAGACAGAGAGGGAAAGAGAAAGGGAGGGAGGGAAGAAGGGAGGGAAGGAGGGAAGGTAGGCGAGAGGAAACTATATAGAAAAACACACCTTCAAAAGAGACAACAGAGAGATTGAATATTTTTTCGTCAGTGGTAGAATACTTGCCGATCATGCTGAGTCTCCAAGCACAACAAAAACAAAAGATAACCAATTAAACAAACACATCAACATGTGAGAAATGGTTTATAAATTAGACAAAGTATGAAATATCAACAAAAATTGACACTTTGAAGGATATTATAGTGAGATCATTCACAATGATATAATGGGAGCAAAAAGGCTAAACGAGAATTAGAGGGCAGATGTGAAAAGATTCCCAAATAAGACTAAGGTCTTTAAGAACATGTGTGGGAAAGAAATAAGAAAATGAGGATAACACTTCAAACTGATCTGAAAATTAAGGAATTGGGCTGGTTTTCCTAAGATCAAGTAATATTTATCATGATTCCATGATGGAAAGAGACTGTAAAGAAATCAGGGAGCCAAAGAGACAGTAACCATGGAAAAGTTCTTGTGATAATTATTTAGCAATGTTTATATCTCACATATAAAAGTACTATGCCACTTCCTTTTTTGAAAGTTTTATTTTTTTATTTAGATACAATATAATTATATCATCTCTTCCTTCCCTTTCCCCTCTTTGTGGAAAACCACAACCAATCAAAACTAGGATTGTAGAATTCAGTCCTAATGGATATATCTACAAAATATTTCTGTACCTATGGTTCAGGGAACACTACAGAAGAGAAGGCAGAAAGAATGTAAAAGCCAGAGGATCAGAGAGTTTGCTGCTGAGATTGTGTCTCCTAGTAATATCAGAAGCTATGCCACTTCTTTTTTATGTGTAGTTAATTATAATCAGAACATTTCATATTTTATTACTATCCTTACTATAGAGAAGAAGGAACTGGAGTTGAACGTTCAGAAATCTACTGTACACTAGAAGAGTCTCAGATTCAGGGTATAGATGTTAAGCCAAATGTTCCTTTTGGTTGCCATTATTTGGTTACTTTTAGTTGGTATGTAGTAATTTTTATTAGCTTCTCTATTTTTATTATAATTTTTATTACCTTACTTGACTCCTGACTCAACATTTTTGTTGCAATGTATAACCATTTCCTAATGTCTTTGACTATTTCTGATTCACAAACACTTGCCAATAACCACAGTATTCTCTATTCATTGATTCTCTTTATACTGAAAATACTAGCTATAGACTAATTCAAATATTTCCATTTCCTGTGTGATCCCCATCAAAATTCCCACACAATTCTTTACATAAATCCAAAAATATCTTTCACTTCGTACGGAAACACACACACAATCAGTACAGCTAAAACAATTCTAAATAATAAAATACTAAATAATAAAATATCTAAATACTTCTCACAGAAGTATCACCATCCCAGAATTCAAATTGTACTATAGAGCTATAGTAATAAAAATGTATTGCATTGGCATAAAAACAGAGACATTGATCAATGGAATTGAATTGAGAACTCAGATATAAGTTCACATATCTATGGATACCTGGTTTTTGACTAAGAAGCCAAAATACACACTGGAGAAAAAAAGAACAGAGTCTTCAACAAATGGCACACATGAAACTGGATGACTGCATGTAAAAGAATGCAAATAGATCTACACTTACCATACTGCACAAAACTTAGCACCAAGTATAACAAAGACCTCAACATAAACCAAATACACTGACCCTAATAGAAGAGGAATGAGGGACTAGCTTGAACACACCGGCACATGAAAAGACTTTCTGAACAAGTACAGGCACTAAGATCAATAATTAACAAATGAAATCTCATGAAACTGAGACATGTTTGGACAACCAGCCTACAGAATGGGAAAAATCTTTATCAATTACATAACGGATAGAGGGTTATTCTTTAGCATATACAATGAACTAAAGAAACTGTACATCAATAAAACAAATAATCCAATTAAAAATGAGGTACAGAAGTAAGCAGAAAGTCCTCAAAAGATGAAACACAATTGGCTGAGAAAAACATTTAAGAAATGTTCAACATCTTTAATCATTAGGGAAATGCAAATCAAGACTACTTTGTAATCTTATGCCTGTCAGAATGGCTAAGATCAATAAAACAAATTTCAGCTCATGCTGGTGAGGGTATGGAGTACAAGGAACACTCCTCCGTTGCTTGTGAGAGAGTTGACTTGTACAACCATTATGGAAATCAAGTGGTGGCTCCTCAGGAAGCTGGGAATAGCTCCACTTTAAGAACTGGCTGTATAACTCTTGGGCATATACCCAAAGAACTCCACATCCTACTACAGAGACACTTGCTCATATATGTCCATTGCAGTATTATTAGAATAACCAGAAATAGAAAACAATCCAGATGTCCAGCAGCTGATAAATAGATAGTGAAAATGTGGTACATTTAAACAATGGACAGTTATCCAGCTGTCAAAAAATAACATTACAAAATCTACATGTAAATGGTTGGAGTTTGAAAAAAATCATCCTGAGTGTGATAACTCAGATGCTGAAAGAAATACTGTATGTTTTCTTTTAGATGTGGATTTTAAGCTTTTGGTATGTGCTACAATTGGAATAGCTACAGAAGTTAGGAACCTAGTTAGGAATCAGTGAGGAGGAGAAGATATCCCAAGGAAAGGGAAATAGAATGCATTGTTCTGGAAAGACAGAGGGGGAACAAGAATAGGAGGATTAAGTAGGGAAGAGGATGGAAGACAAGGCTAGAGGATGAAATATGGGGATGGACAACTAACAATAATGGTCATTTGAAAAACTGTATCACTGCTCATGGGTCAGTAGGATTAATATACTTAAAATAGCCATTTTACCAACAAAAGCTAAAGATTCAATGCAATGCCCATAAAAATTCTAACAGAATTCTTTACAGTCCATGAAATGATAATTTCTCAACTTTATATGGAACAACAAAACAAAACCAAACCTCAAGATGGCTTAAACCATCCTGAACAATAAAAGAACTGTTGGAGGTACCACTGTCCCTGATTTCACATTATACTACAGAGCTATCTTAATTAAAACCTCATGGTATTCTTGACATAAAAAGAGACATGTTGATCAGTGGAACTGACCATAAGGCACAGACACAAATCCACATACTTATAAACACCAGACAAAAATAAGCAAGATGTATACATTGGAAAATCATAAATCATGCTCAACAATTAGTTCCATTATAACTGGATGTTAGGATGTAGAAGAATACAAATAGACACTTACTTATGAACCTGCACAAACAGAAGCAGAAAGTGGATCAAAGACCTTAATATAAAACCAGATACACTGAAGCTGATAGAAGAGAAACTGGGGAATAGCCTTGAATGTATATGGACTTTCTGAACAGAACACTGATAGTGCAGGCACTAAGATTGACAATTAATAAGTAAGACCTCATGAAACCGAAAGCTCCTGTAAGGCAAAGGACACTGTCAAGCGGATAAAGTGGCAGCCTTTAGAATGGGGAAGATTTTTTTTTACCAACTTCACTTCCTATAGAGGACTAATATACAAAATATATAAAGAACTCAAGAAATTAGACATCAACAGACAAAATAAGCTAATTAAAAATGGTGTACAGATCCAAACAGAATTCTCAATAGAGAATCTCAAATGGTTGAGAAATCCTTAAATCTTCAACATCCTTAGCCATCATGGAAATGCAGTCAAAACTACTTTGAGATTCCATCTTAAACCTGTCAGAATGGCTAAGATCAATAACACAAGTGACAACTCGTGCTGGCTTTGTTGTGGAGCAAGGGGAAGACTCCTCCATTGCTGGTGGGAGTGCAAATTTGCACAGTCATTATGAACATTAATACAGAGGTTCCTCAGAAAGTTGAGAATTGATCTACGTCAAGAACCAGCTATACCACTCTTGGGAACACACCCAAAGTATGCTCCATCCAACCACAAGGACACTTAGTCATGTTCATTGAAATTTCAAGCATTATAGTCAGAAATTAGAAACAACCTAGATGTCCCTAAATAGAAAAGTGGAAAAAGACACGTGGTACTTTTATACAATGCAGTATTACTCACCCAATAAAAAATATATATAACATCATAAAATTTGCAGGCAAATGGATAGAACTAAAAAAAATCACCCTGAGTGAGAAAACCCAGACCAAGAAGGATAAATATGTTATATATTAACTTATACAGGAGCATTATCCATTAAGTAAATGATAACCAAGTTACAGTCCACAGATCCAGAGAGGTTAGGTAAAGAGGAGAGGTCTGAGGGACACAGGGATTTCCCTGGAAAGGGGAACTAGAATAGATTTTATAGTCAAACTAGGCTTGTGTGGGGACAGGAGCAGGAAGGGAGATCAGGTATGGGGAAAGAGTGAAGAGAGGGACTACTGGAATTGGAGGTGCACATTTGTGAGGTGTGGTGGAAACCTAGTACAGTGGAAATGTCCCAGAATCCATGAAGATGATCCTAAAAAGGACTCCCAGTAATGAAGGATACAGAGTCTCAACTATCTCTTGTAGACAGGTGTGGTGGTTTGAATAGGAATGGCCTTTATAAACTGCTGTGTTTGAATGCCTGACCCCTGGGGAGTGGCACTATTAGGAAGTGTAGCTTTGCTGGAGTAGGTGTGGGTTTGTTGGAGGAACTGTGTCACTGTTGGAGTGGGCTTTGAGGTTGTATATGCTCAAGATACTCCCAGTGTGGTACACAGTCTCCTTCTGTTGCTTGCAGATCAAGATGTAGAAATCTCATCTCCTTCTCCAGCACCATGTTTGCCTGCCTGCCTCCATAATTCTCACCATGGTGGTAATGGACTAAACTTCTAAAAATGTTTGCCTGCCTGCCTCCATAATTCTCACCATGGTGGTAATGGACTAAACTTCTAAAAATGTAAGCCAGCCTCAATTAAATGTCTTCTGTTATAAGAATGGCTGTGGTCATGGTGTCTCTTCACAGCAATAGAAATCCCAACTAAGACACCAGGAGAGACTTTCAGTGGTTGGACTAGAGTGTATTCAATTGAGTTGTTGGCCAAGAGATTCCATGGGATTTTTCCAAATAACCCAGGCTGTTGCTAAGACTGCCCTCCATAAACTGACAGCAGAAACCTATTGCTAAGGACAACACCCACACTTCTCATTGATCAAGGAGAAGTAGAGTTGGTGCCTACATGTATCCCTCACCCCCATGTTCTAAACTCTGGTGTAGGAAGCTCCTCTGCGGGCTACTGAAAGAGAAATGTGGACACCAAACCAGCCACCAAGCCTTTGATCTGCAATCTTTCTTGCTTGAAAAATATGCTAGGGCAAGAGTGGCATAGAATATGTGTGAGTAGTTAACCAATGTCTCATTTGAACTAAGGTCTACACTGTAAGAAGGACCCAGGTCCAACACTTCTTCAGTAACCAATATAGAGACTAGATAGCTCACAGATCTCAAGTAAAACAAAAACACCATTGGTCAAAAAGAAAAAGACTCCTAATGATACTCTTCTATACTCATAGATCAGTGCCTTAGCTAGTCATCAGCAGAGGGGCTTCCTTTGGTTGTAGATGGGAACTTATTCAGAGACCCACAGCCAGACATTATGGGAAGAGAGTCTAAATTGGAGGTTTCCTCAAATAACTCCTCCCAGAGCTCAGGGAATCTTTCAGGAGAAAAGAAAGATTGTAAGAGTCAGAGGAGATGGAGAACACCAGATGAACAATTTTTTATGAATCAACTAATCAAGGCTCAAATGAGCTCACAGAGATTGAAGCAGCAAGCACAGGGTCTACTTGGGTAGACCAGGTGTTCTGTGTAAATGTTATAGCTATTAAATTAATATTTTAATGGCACTCCTGACTGAGAAAGAATGGGTCACTAACTCTATTGCCTGCTCTTGGGACTCTTTTCCTCCTTTTGGGTTGCTTTGTCCAAATTCAATATGATAGTTTTCTTTTCATATTATTTTATTTTGATATGTTTGGTTGTAACTTCTTAGAAGCCTGTTATTTTCTGGTGAAAGACAGAAAGGGAGTGGTTCTGGAGGGAAGGTAAGGTAAGAAGGAATTGAGAGGAGCAGAGGGAGAAGAAACAATAATGAGGATACATTGCATGAGGAAAGAATCTATTTTCAATAAAAGAAAAAAGAAAATAAAAAACATAAGAGAAAAATTATATATAAACACACTTCTATAGAAGACTCCAAAACTATATACAAATATGAAACAAATCTGTGGAGTAACAAAATAATACAGGTGATAATGCCCCATCGAGACATATTATGCCACCAAGTAAAACCTCCAGTGGCAGATATGGGTTCCATCTTACTGAGCTGTTGGCCAAAAGGGCCCTATGGAAGACCCTAAACACCACAGGCTATGGGTTACTTTCCCCACACTGATGATAAGGCCCTGTTGAAGGCAACACTTACTCAAGTTTTTTTATGCATCCTTTTTGGGACAGAGTCTCACCATGTAACCAAGGCTGACATTGAATTTTTCTTAAAATTTAGTTTATTCATTATTATTATGTGCATGTGAGTATGTATGTATGTGTACACACCTGTTCAATAATAGTACAACTGTGTAGGCTAGAGTAGACAACACGTCTTCTCCCTTTACCTGGGGTCTGAGGAATAAGGCTCATGTCTTCAGGTGTGCCCACGAGTGCCTGTACCTGCTGAGCCATCTCACTAGCCTAAAATTGTTGTTTTGTTTTGTTTTGCTTTGCTCTTAAATGCATGAATGTAGTTATACTGGGATTTACAAGTAAATTGGCATAAAATATATGTGATGTCTTTTCAATAAGGCCCACAGGAACATAAAGAATATTCTTGCAAGATTTCCTGTTTATCAGTTGTGATACATGAGGAGTCCTAACAGCAGAGGAGACACTATGGTGACAGAAACACAGGGTCACTGAGAGGAGTTCCAAAGATAGCCAGAATCTCTAATTTGCCTTAGTTTTGTTTACTTTCTTCAAATGATATATTTGGGGAAATTATAAAAAAACACAATGGGGAATGTCAGTAAAGACTTTCATAATTTTTACATATAAATAACAAGTGAAAAATAGATCTACTGTGTGACCCAGCATTGTAACTTCATACAGATGCACATACACAAATTACTTACATTTAAGTTTAAAAAAAGGTAGACACAGAGATATTGCTCTGTCTTAAAAGTTAGAAACTGTCACAGTTTGTGACAACATGGAACCAGGCATTCAATAAATCAACATGGAATCACACACTGTAGGGTCTCAGAGATGTGTGGCATTTGAAACATTCAGCCTCACAGAGAGCAGAGTGGTGCTTTCTGGCGGGAAGGGGGAAGGAGGAAATAAAGAAAGAAGCCACGGGGAACAAACTTTAAGCCACACAAGACAAATACTAAGGTTTGAAGATCTTAGCATGGCATTATGACTGTAGGTGGTGGCTGCAGGTAACAAGACAAGGAATAACTTCCAATTGTTCTCACCATGAAAGCAGAAGAAGGAGAGGAAAACACAGAGATAGCTATATGGGGTGATGGGTTTGTTAATTAGCCTGATTGTGGCAATCATTTCACAGGATATGCACAGAATTCATAGGTGTACATCTAAAATACACACAACTAAAAATTTCTGAGTGTACAAAGAGATACCATGTTGATTCTTTTTTCATCTTTGACTACCTATTTGCACATATACGAAATCTTATTTTAGAAGTGACAAATGAGAAAAGATCTCATCATCTGCATTAAGATAGTATGTAATAATTATGTGCTTCAAGAAAATATTAATCAGCTCCCATTAGTTTCAAAGAGGTGATGAAGCTGGTTTTTGTGGCTTCTGCATTGCTGAACTATCTCAGGTAATGTGCAATTGAAGAGCAATAATAGAATTAGGGCAGAAAAGATCTTTACCGTCACTTCTTGCAATAATTTCGGTGATGGTGCAAGCCTTTAATCCCAGCACTCGGGAGGCAGAGGCAGGCGGATCTGTCTGAGTTCGAGGCCAGTCTTGGTCTAAAAGAGCTAGTTCCAGGACATGCTTCAGAGAAACCCTATCTCAAAAGAACCAAAAAATATTTTTTTTTTCTTTTTAAATTTTGTGCTTACTGGTGTTTTGCTTACATGTGTTATGTCCGTGTGAGGGTGTCAGAAGCCCTGGAATTGTAGTGACAGAGTCTTGAGATGCTATGTAGGTGTTGGGAATTGAACCCCATCCTCTGGAGGAGCAGTTCGTGCTATTAACTGCTGAGCTTTCTCCAGCCCTACACAATTTTGTAAAGCATAAAACTCAGAAGATTTTTATATCACTCCTGGGAATATTTAAATGTCACCCTACTGTGTCTTCTTTTTCTTCTCTGTAGACAGCCTTTACAATGGGTAGACTCAGAATTGTATTGCCCAACCTAGGACCTTTGGAGAGAATGAAATGGGCTGTTACTAATAATGGTGCCAAGTGTGTGAGAGTAAGCCCATATACTACCCCAGACTAAATAGCAATGTGTGACCTTCACACCAAAAACCACTTCAACATTGCTGATCTAGAGTTGATTTATTCAATATTTATGCAAACTACTTCCAAAATTTTGCCATAGATTTGTCAAAATGTGATAAAGATATTTGAACAGTGTTAAAGCATGTTTTCTTATGACTAATCTTTTTTATTTTATTTTATAGCTGTGGAAAAATTATATTACATGGAATTGCAGTTGTGGTTCAGAGACATAAAATTTAATCTAGAATAATAAATATTCCAGCTCTTCCTTCCTATTTTTAAAACAATATCACAGCAGTAAAATATTTTATTATAAAACTTCTGAAATACCATATTCCATGAAAAATATCTATCTGATTATTTTGGTTGGTTAGAATATGAAATTTAAAGTTTAATGTTCTTATGTGAGTCAACTTGGCTCTTACTCATGTAATTACATATGTATTATGTCTTTAATTCCAATCAGCCGTTTAATAAATCCATATTCCAGTTTGGAATATATAGATCATTATTGGAAAATCCACTGTAAATATTAGAATAACTATGAACATAAAAATTTCCCAGGACAGATACTCTCAGAAGAATAATTTATTTTATTCAGTAATATTTTGAGCATCTATTCTGTGGCAGGATTGTTCTGGGATACAAAATAATAAAAGCAAAAAGTTCTTTCTCAAGGAATTCATAACTATGAAAGAGTAAAAACGTTAGTGAATATTATAACACAGTGTGAAAAATGAAAGACATTTGTGTCAGTTATTTGTAGAGCACAATGGTTTAAAGCAATATCTTCTGGTAAAGATCTATTTCTAATGGGATTTGTCTTGCTGAAAATCTTCAGGACCATGCATTTTAGGTAGAAAGGACAAAGAAACTTGGGCAAAGTAAGAACTGGGAAATGCATATCCATCAGTGTTGAGAATTATGGGAACAGTACTCTCCAGGAGGAGGCAGAAGGTAACCTGCTGCAAGATGAATAAAGTGAAAAGCTGGTCCTTCATTTTCTCCTGCAGTGATGGAATTTTTACTGGGAGTGCTGTGGTATGCTCAGAATGAATACAGCGAGGAGAGATGGTTGGCTGGCTCATCTATCTTTTTTTTTTCAGGCAGGTAGACAGAAAAATGACTTTATTGCTAACTAACCACATTTCCAAATTCTCATCCTGGCAAGCTAAAAGGTGGATATCACTGGTTTGCTCAACATGTCATGAATTTTGAACAACAACAAAAAATATGGTACTAAGAGGTACAGGAGTTGGATGTTGGAAGTCATTGAGGAAGAAGGAATAGACTATGATTTCAAAGACACTTGATCCTTGCAGGCCCTCAAAGTAAAGAATAATGCACCCAAATTTGTACTTTTCTCAGGCCACCTTCTTGGAATTCCTTTCTTTAGATAACTAAGTTTTCTGATGAAGAAGTCTATAACTTGTTCCACAGTCATCATCTTGGAGCTGACTTCCATACAGGGACTCTAGATCTGTGGCAGGGCATCTGGAATGCTTTCTTGCTATGTTCAAACAACAGGGAAGAGAAGAATGGGAACAGAACACATTTCCATTATCAGCTTCCCCATAGTTGGAAAGTAGATTTAGTAGATTTATGAAAGATCTTTCAATGATGTCACTGGAAAATTAGATTAGAAACATCCTTCCCAGTTGCAATCGGGGTGGGACTTGAGAAATTCAAGGCCAAGGAAGATGGCCAGTACCTAGTTCTAAATCATAGAGTGATGTGACCATTTACAGTCAAAATGCTAAATCAGAAGGTTTGTTCAGAGTAGCACCCTGGATGAGGGGATGCCAGGATGAGCAGGTGTGGCAGACCACCTAAGTGTGAATGAGAAATACCCCTGAGAGGCTCCTGCATTTGAGCATCTGGTCCATAGTTAGCGGTGCCATTTTAGGGAGGTTGTATACTTAGCGAGGTGTGGTAGTGGAAGTGGAACACCATGGGCGGGACTTGATGTTTTACCGTCTGGCCCCATGTCCCATCTCCTGTCTGCTTCCTGACCCCAGAAGTAATGTGACCAGCTGTCTCAGCTCCTGAGGCCATGCCTGCCCTCCCTGCCACTGTGACAAGGAACATCTCTTACACACTGAACCAAAACAAACTTTTCTTACTCGAATTCTTTTGCCAACTACTTTTGCCACAGTAAAGACACATAATCAGTGATCCGCATCTCCTTACAATTTTCCTGATACTATTATAGAACACTGCTAGCAATTTGTAAGGAATTCCAACGTATATTCTCTTGTTTAACATATACAAAGAGCATGGGAGGCAAGATATGTATATTATGTACCATAATGAATGCTTACAAAACCTAGATACTTCAGGAGAAATAAGAGCAATGCAATATCTAGCATAGGAATTCAAGATGCATACTTTTTCTTTGCTAATTATTAATGTATATCTATTTTCTTAAACTGGTCCCAAAGTTCTGCTTTTTCATGGAAGCTGCAAACATTCTTCTCTCAGAGTAAATCTCAGGGGGAAGAGAGCAGGGGAATAATCCCAAAGAAAAAGTCTTGAGGCAATGGCTCCTTCACTGTTGAGGCAGTGCCAGGAAACAGGCATTCCAGCCCAAGGATGACCTCTTTCGAAATCTATGTTCAATCTCCACATGTACCAGAGTAGGGCTGGAAATCTTAGAAATTTTCTTGGTCCACCAGAGCAGATGAGCATTGTACATGGGACGTTAAATTTCAGGTACATTTCCTTGCTAACCCTAAGTGGTGAGTACAGATTCTTTCTTTGTTCTAAAACCCCATTTTACCTCAGATAGATGTAAAATCCCATTTAATTCAGATAACTCTTCAGTATGTTATAGATGCTGAAAGAGTATATTCTTTTGGGAACAATTACAGTGAGTTTTCTTTATGTTTTAATAAATAAAGCTTGCCTGGAGACCAGAAGGTAAAGCTAAGCCACTACATGCCAGGCGGTGGTGTCAGACAATTTTAATTCCAGAATTTAGGAGACAGAGGTAGATGGATCTCTGTGAGTTCAAGGCCATCCTGGGCTACACAATATCAATGCAGAAACAAATCCAAGTAGTGGTGTCTCACACATATTTAATCCCAGTACTAGGGAGTTGTAGTGAGCCCGCTTGTTTGTTCTTGGCTGCTCAGCCCCAAAATAACCACACAGAAACTGTATTAATTAAATCACTGCTTGGCCTATTATCTCCAGCTTCTTATTTGCTAGCTCTTATATCTTAATTTAACCCATTTCTATTAATCTGTGTATTGCCACATGGCTGTGGTTTACCAGCAAGTTTCCAGTTCACCATCTTCTCCTGGTAGCAGCTACATGGCATCTCCTTGACTCTGCCCAGTCTCTCTCTCTCTCTCTCTCT
>LOJH01041938.1:1416-14299 GCA_001685095.1 Ellobius talpinus | reverse complement strand
CAGAAATACATATACATATAACAAAATTGACCTTAAATTTATATCAATAGAATAAAATTTATACCAGTGTAAATTATTCATATCTATATCATATCCCCCTTTAAATGTAAAAGAACATTTATAAACAATATCTGGAAATATGGATGTAGTTATTTCTCTCCAAACTTCTTCCTGCTGTATAGGGGTGCTGTTAATCAGGTCTTTGAATCCAGCACCCAGGCTTTGAATCCTACTGATGAAGAGGGAATGGTGTGTGTCTTTCAAAGAATTGATGGTAGAAACTCCATTCGTGTTGCCATCATGATTGGAGGAGGTGACATGAAAAGCCCTGTGAACTGGATGAGTGTCACTCACAGGGCCATAATCGAGGAAGTGCATAAGTCACTAAAGCAGGTTTTCAGGCACACACTCGATGTATGTGTGTGGTGTGTGTTTGTCCTGTCCGTGCTGTTCTCATAGCTTCACTGAAGTACTCAGAACGAGAGGCAGATAACTAGGACCTTGCTGTTTTCATTGCACAAGAGCTATAGAATGTGAAGAAGTGAAAGTGTAAGTTTTAGAAAAATTAGCATTTTTTATCCCTAAGTGTGTATGCTTACAACTTTTTAATTTTTTCTTGTTTTCAGTGGCAGCTATTTATGTTGGAAGATTTCTAGCTCTTTTGAGTTTTCCCTCTTTGTACAAAAGGGTGAACATAACAGTACATTTAATACACAGTTCCTCATAGAATGATCAGTGAAAATGAACTTCAGTGGGGCGGGACAGTTCAGGGGACAGTGTATCAAAGGACTTGGCTCAGCTGAGGCTCATCTCATTTTTCCCTGTGCTCTTGAATTTGCACCTGATAGCTAGCAAGCTATAACAGCCGTCTTGGAATCACAGACCTTAATATATTACCAAGACCTATCAAATCAAATACCTTACTATTGTCCCCACTCCTCACTGTACTCTTCATGTGACAACCAGAGAAACTTCAGAAATCCTAGTGACATTCCTTTACTCCAGTTTAGCACTCCTTGTTATTAGGGTAAAAGCCATGTGTTTCATCATGGACTTATGGTTCCTGTTTTCTGATGTTTGTTCCTAGTGCTGGCAGCCTCACTCTTAATTGTCAGCTATAGCTGTATGTACTAAGAATACTTTAACTGAACTGCCTTAGGGCCATTCTGCAGTTTAAACTCTTTGGAATCTTTCCTTGTAGACTCATGTACTCCTTCATGCCTTTACCTCCTTCACAGCTTTGCTTCATTATAATGCCATCATTGAAGGCCTCACTAGTCACCACATTTGAAATGGCACCCATCCCTCTCACTAGTAGTACTGCACCTCTTATCTGACATTGTGTGTTTAAGTTACATGTTTGACTATTCACAGCAACTCATCAGTCTCGCCTGTTAAGACAGACTCTTCTCAGCTCATGCCAGGGGTCTTGACAAACGTTTATTAAATGAGGGCACCTTGAACAAGCAGAAACACAAATAGCTAAAAGTCAATATAATAGAATATTAATTATACTCTATCACATTTGTATGAAAAATCCTGTTTTGTAATTGTTGTACTAAAATGGCTCCTGTGAAGACAACTTTACTTTTAGAAAAAGGTGAGAGATGACATAAATTACCACCAGAACTACCAGCAGTGCCACTACTGACTGTGTCACCTTGAATATGTTGCTTACTGTTCTTCTGTAAAATGCATATCATAGGTGCCACCCCCATAATGGACATACAAACTATAGAAATGTGGGAAGAACTAAGAAAACATTCCTATAGCTTAAGTTTTCAAAACTGTCTAGTGAGCCTCCATTTTTGAGTCTGCAACTTCAGCTTGTGTAAAGAGGAGTGGAGAGAGGCTAGCACACGGTGCTGCAGTGAATGTGTGCTTTGGGGAAAACTGATGAGCTCGATCAAAGAGAGCAGGAGGCTAATATTTTGAATCTAAGGTTTGCACAAGTTCTAGAGCAGTGGTCCTCACCCTTCCTAATGCTGTGACTCTTTCATTCAGCTCCTCATGTTGTGGTGACCCCAGCCATAAAGTTATTTTCATTGCTACTTCTTAACTGTAATTTTGCTACTGTTATGGATCATAATGTAAATACCTGATATGTGACCCCAAATCGGTCACAACTCACAGCTTGAGAACCCCTCTTCTAGAGGAAGATTTTGTTTTTTAAACAAGTGAGGGAATTTTGTTTTGTTAGGCTATGAAACCATAATCCCTCACCATTTTTTTATTCGTGAAATGACAAGACTGAGACATATGAATCCAGCATGTGTGTATTTCAAGAAGGAGTTGCTGGAATCAAACGAGCTGCTTTAAGAAGCTGCTGATTAATTCCAGGAACAAAACGAATCTATCTATGTAACCTGGCAGCAGTGCGAACAGACAAAAGGTAGGAAGAGAGAAGCAGCAGCACTCATGACCGACTGACTGGGTGTGGAGAGCGAGGAATGGCACTGCAGTGTTTTGAGATCAGCTTGGATTGGTTGGGGTACCACTGGGTGTTAGCAGTGCTAGCAAGAAAACAGAGAGATGATCTAGAATGGAGAGAGTCCATCTTGGTCTGGAAATTATCCAGCATAGAGGCTTTCAAACTCTTCTTTTCCTCCTCAGTGGAGTGCTATATGAGAGTCAATATGTAAAAACTCCAAGTGTGAAGTGTGAAGCTGATTTAGTTGAAGCAAAGATGGAGGGGATGTGTGGTAGGAGTGTCAGCAGAAATCAGGGTCATGTGTGTGTCCAGAGTGTCATCTGACTGCCTGTAACCTGGGTCTTCATATCTTCTTTCTGTTTTCTTGTTGTAGCAGTTAGTAAATATTTGTTCTTTTAGACTTTTGTCTCGAGTTTCAGGATTAGTAGAATGTAAGACATAAAATTCCTTCCCATTGGAACTTAGAGTTTATTAAAGAAAGCCACAGTTTGAAATAAAGTTAAAAATGAAATCATTGTAATATCTCATCCTATAAAAGCCTTGTGATAGAGAACTGTTGCAGAGGGATGGTCAAGGACATCTTTCGGAAAGTTGTCATTGGGTTCATAAGGAGAGGAGGGAGAAAAGGAGGAGGGAGAGAAGCAAAGAGGACAGCCACAGCGAGGGAATGGAAGGCTGAAACAGTGGGGTTGAGGTTTACTAGGTTTGGGTGTCTAGCTCCTTCGTGTCTTTTCCCACATTGTCTTCACATTCCAGATTATCTTCAGCACCTATTCCACAGCTTCGTATTCTCTCATGTTCTTTCTGACCTTTGTTTCAGTTCATTTTGAAATCATTCTCCAAACCACCAGACAAGACATCCTTTGTGGAGTCTGCCATCAGCAGGACCTTATTGTTGTGTGTGATATGCTTTGTAATTTGTATGTAATACCTATATTCATAAACTGTTAGATTTCTCCATTTTGTATTGTATTTTCATTCGAAGTGATAAATATGTATACCGGAAAACCAGAGTAAAAGAAAAAACCATCACCTACTTTGTTAATTTTCTATGAATGGAGATTTCTTGCCTCATCTTAAATCCTCGTCCTGCATTTAATGGCAAGGCTACTTCGTGGTAGGGATTTTTTTTTGGAGGAGTTGTGATATTGTACATTTTTATGGTGTTAGCTATTAAGGAAAGTTTATGAATAAAATTATTTAGGCAGTCTTTCTAAATGGGACATTTGACTGTTCAGTACAAAAACGACAATGAGTAAAACCAATCTGATTAAGTTTCCATTAACTTTATTAATGGTTTGAATTTTCAGTCAGATAAATAGAAGATTAAAGTTGTGTTGTCAATATCAGCTTTTTAAATATTCCGCTAGGAAGTATGAAGGCCTTTTTTGTTTTCTCTACATTTTTAATTCTTTTCTTATTTTTAAAATAATTAATATGAATCCTTTTAATTTTATTTCTGTAATATTAATAGGTATTTGCATTCTTTTATACAAGGTTCAAGAAATTCATCATCACCCATTAGAGAGCGATTTGATATATCATGACAATAGCATATGATTTGTTTTAGTTTTTTTACTTTAATTAATTAGTTTTTGATTTTTTTTGAGACAGGGTTTCTCTGTAGCTTTGGAGCCTGTCCTGGAACTCACTCACTTTGTAGACCAGGCTGGCCTCAACTTCAGAGATCCGCCTGCCTCTGTCTCCCGAGTGCTGGGATTAAAGGCGTGCGCCACCACCACTCGGCCTTATTTTTAATTTCTAATTATTGTGTTGGTCTAAAAAAGGAGAAAAACTGGAAACTGTTAGCATTGATTTTTGATAGTCTTGTAAATTTCATCCTCTTTTGGGAGGAGGCATAATCAAATTTGTAATTGAAAATTAAGTCACCTTGATATTAAAATAGGAGAATATATGGCTTATATCATTCTAGGAAGTTGCATGAAGGGTAATTGAAAGCAAGTGAAATTATGAAAGCCTGAAAAGTCTCTGATGGAAACTGTCGATTAGGGCCATACTGCCACTTTTTCATATGTAACGTAATTTGGAAATTTGAACAGCATTTTATTAGTTTAACTAATTATAAATGGAAGCAAAACAAAGTGGTAATATTTTGCAAAGTAAGTAAAAGGCTTAAGGACACAGCTGTTTTTGTTGGAGCAGACATGAAGACATATTATTTTAAAGGAAACTGAGGTCTGTAGCTATCTGTTTGGGAATGTCTTTTAGTTACAGTGGTGTCCACAAAAGTTAGATCTGAGTGAAGATCTGGCTAGCAGCTTCCTCTGTCCTTCTCTGTACTTGGTAGAGTGAGTAACATCATGTGTGCAATATATTTGTTCTACTGCAGTCCATCCTGGGCAGCTGACACCCTCTAAAATTAGCTCCATTATCTTTTTTACTTTCACCTAGCTATTTTAACATTCATACAAATGTTAATTTATTGTTTAAATGGGAACATGGAGTAACTAACTCTCATTATAGATCATCACATTCTGTTGGTGGTTGTGACTTCCCGTCTTTATCCAAATAGGAAACATTGTTCATTGAGAAAGATGTAAATCACTTTTTCTTAGTGAACAACAAACCAGAAATTTAAATGAATGTCTCATATTTCAGTTGCTGAATGAGAATATTTTTATTTGCCAATTCTTATAGCTAGTTGTAGATTTCTGTTTTGATTTTAATGCAGAAGACAGTTACAGGATAACTTTTAGTTCACAGTAAAGTGTAATGTATGGTTATGTTATCCGTGTTATTATCCACTCAATTTAAGTATGAAAATTTCAATAAATTAGGATAAGAATTAATGTAGATATTTATTTTCTTATATATGAGTTACTTATCAGAACGACCATTTTATCTTTGATTTTAACAAGTTTGGTTAGATTGAAATCTTCATCTTTTCATAAGACAGTGACATCTCTGTACTTGTCTGAATATTTAAACATGATTATTTAAGACTAATAGGTCACCATTGCATTTTGTTATTTCTAATGTAGGTTGTAAAAGTACAGAACGAGCATTTATTACATCTATATTAATTTTATTGAAGGCTTGTGGATAGTCAGCTCAAATAAGAAAGTGTTACAGATTTGATTAAGAATGCCAGAGAAACCTATATTTTATCTTCCTAGAGTTAAAGATTCCTGTACTGCTGTTATGTGTGTAAAGGGAGGCAGGCCCTTTAAGCATGGGCCTCTTGAAGCCCGCTGCCTACTGCTGTGTGCCCTGTGCTGCTGCTCAGTTCTTTAACTCTTCTGCCCCTCCGTTAAGTGAAGCATGTTTGATTGCTAGATGCGTTCTCATAGCATATGCCTGGTATGTTCCCTTAGGATATGTGTGAGATAGCTGTACTTCACACATAAGTACATGATTTTAGGTATTATGATATTATATGCTATAACTGTTTTACTAGACATTTTGGTTGTGGATTAATTTTTCATTATGCATTAATTCTTATTTTCAAGTAACATTGCAATTTTAATGTTTATTTAATATTGCTAACATTTTAGAAATATGTAAAATATATATGAGCATTTAATGAACAAACCTTGTACAATACCACTGAGGAATTTATAAATGTTTATTGTATGGAGAGGCCCTGGTATCATAAATCTGGTACTCACCATAGTCTCATATTTTGGCTTTATTAACTATTTGCTGGCTCCCAAAAGTGATGTTGTACAAATGTTTACATTTATGATCCATTGTAATTTTAAAAATTATAAATGTTTTATTTTCTCTATTTTGGCTTTTTATTTTAATCTCAGATTTCATTGACAAAGGTTATAACATTGGCCTCGGTGCCTTTCTTGCACACAATTATATCAGTGGATGGACGCTAGCTTATGGCATTTCAGACTCAAACTAACTGACTTTCCTTGGAACAGAAAAATTGTTTTCAGTTAAGCCACAGACTCCCATAAATAAGGCTCTGGTCTTTAAGAAACAGCATTTAACTGATTTTTGAAATAGAGTTCAAAGTCATGCAGTGCAAAAAGGGAAACAATTTCTGAATTGTGAATGCTTCTGGTACTGCTGACAAACAGAAGACAGAAAGACATCCACAACAAAATAGGGTTAGCAGTGGTCTGAAGGAATGTCAAAGCGATGCTGCTGGGAGCTCCTGCAGAGTCACCTCCTCACTACTGAATTACCTGCCTTGCCGATCTTCATCCCTTGCAAGGCGTTGCGGCCTGCCCATGATTGAAGAGAAGGAGTCTGTTGGTGTTCCTGTTCCTTTTGATGTATTTGCTCCCAAAGAAGTGACTTTTTTCACGATAAAAAGCCCAGGAAACAATCTTAATGTGGAAAATGATTTTTTTCATAAAATTAATGTGTAAGTGACCATGGAAGTCATAATTGCTCATTCCTCAGGTAACCAGAGGGTCTCAAATTACAATATTTGTATATGATTAAGTTCTGAATGGTATAAAAATAGTTAAAAATGAAGGTAATTTTTTGGGGAGAGTGCAAGAAAATTAAACTTACTATATTTGAAATAACTATTAATCATGTGTAGATATTTAATCCAGTTAAACAAGAACATTTAAAAATTATTTTAAAATAAATGTAGGTAATTTCATTTTAACAAAATTTTCCATTTCTTATTTAAAGGAGCTTGTCTTCAAACATCTCAGCATCCTTCTTAAGTAGTAGTATGATGTAATTACTCGCTAGTATTTAACAATGTGATGAAACACCAGCAGTTTCTAGAGGACGACACTGTTGTAACCCTCCTGCTGGAACGATTTCTTCACAGGTCCCTGTTGTCTAGAGCTTACATCAACAGTGATGGTAGCGGTTAGTGTGTCCTCTCTTAAGGGACAGATGACGATTGCATGGTAGTAATGAGTGTGTTGGTATCACCAGTGCCTTAGTTTCAGATCACACAGACTGGATGGGGCTGTTCGAGACTAATCAACCCTTGATCAAGCGAGCTTTCTCGAGATCAGTGCATCCCTCCACTAAGAGACAGAGGGCTGTGTCTTGTCATCGATGAGGCATGGCTCACTGCTGTGTGGCCATTCCCAGGTTTGTTTCCATAAGTTAAATATTCAGCAAGTCATTGTAACATGTTGGCAGGGATATTTTTTTCTTTTTCTCTATGTTCCTCATGGTTAATATAAGGGGAAAATGTTCTTTTAACCCAAACTGACTATACAGTGTCAGGAGGAAGCGCTTTCGTTTTAAATTGCAAGGTTTGTATGTTCCATTAGCTGCGAGTGTTGAATTCTGTATTTCTTTCCATCTCAGAACTTACGATTATAGCAAATGAGGTAGACATTTATACTTTCATTCTTTATTCTATGCTGTTCTGAATACAAAATAACATTCAAACTTGTAAAAAGCGATCTTCTTTCAAATCAGAAAACTGCATCACTATACTATAAGTTTCCATTTGAAAAGCCCTTTGAAAAATATTATTCTGTTCCTGGCTTTCATATTGATTAGATCCACTCTTATTTTAGGAAAATGTGATTAAATGACATTCTAAAGCAATAATGGGCAGTTTCAAACAACTAACCTTTCTTATGTCATTGAACAGACCAAAGGATTTAGCTGCAAACTCTGAGACTTCTAGACATCCCCTAGGTCCACGGCTAGGCTATGCTTTCAAACCTGTGTTACCTACACAACATCCAAAATAGCGTAAGACTGATCAAGAAAGACTTTATATTCCAAATCAGTGCTGGTGGGGATGGGAGAAGCACACCTTTATCTTTCTCCACTTGGTATTATTTGTTCCTTCCACGTTTTTTTTTTGTATTTGACTTGATACTTACAGGTTCATTTTCCAGATCACACATTCAACATTATCTGGCAAAATCATGTGCTTAGAGGGGGGATGGGAAAGAGGCACTGCTTAGGAAGGACATCAGGACCTCAACATGCCTGCAGTTCACAGTCTTCATTTTGTTTTCAGTGAGTTAAAAAAAAAACTAATAAATTCCATTTTTTACCAGTACTCAAGAACATTTTTTAGTTGACTTTCTCATTCAGTTGACTTTAGTTTTGTTTCTTTGCACAATTTGATCTTTCATTTTCTGTAGTAGTTTACTGAACTTTTATAAGAGACATGAATACTCTCATCCAGTGAAAAATCATGTACTTAGTGAATCTGAAAATGTTTATCTATAAAGCATGAGTGATAAAAATTATATGATGATTAGGGCCCTTAAAAATAGCTTGTTAGGTTTATTTTCCTTCCAACTCATTTAAATAAGTAGATTGGAGTGTAGAATGTTGTCGTTAATCTTTGATCCATCTTGAGAATGAATCTCATTATGTTGCCCAGACTAGTAAGTACCTAAGCTCAAATGATCCTTTTGTTTCAGATATATGCCTTGAGACCCCAAGACACCAACTTTTGGATTATTCATTAAGAATTTTTTCAAGAAAAGCAAAATATATAAATTCTGTAAAATTACCAAGTGCTATTTTTTCCATTTATTTAATCATTTAATCATTTGTCTTTTCAGTGTAAAATACTGTAGGTTCTAAATCTTTTAGTATTCCTTATTTAAATATGTAAAGGAAGACATTTTAACATTGAGGTAAGAAATAGATTCTTGAATATTTACTCCATTGTAAAAACTTATTTCTCTTTGAGTTTAACATTAAATATTACTTATTTTAACAACCTTTCACACCATGAATGTTTTTATTTCTCGAACTCCTACAAGCAGAGAGTATGTTATTTTTTATATACTCAGAACAGTGAAAATACATTCAATTCATGTTGTGGATTTTTACATGTTTCCTACTGTTTTGTTTCCTTCTTTTAACTTGTATCTACACAATAAGGCAGTAGGAATTGTTTTGTGTTCATGCCTTTTCTCCATATTTTCACAGTATATATTTTATAGAACTAAATATCTAGTAATTGAAATGCTCACACACTTTTGAGAAATTCTGAAAACACAATTCTGCTAGTTAATGATATCCAGAAAGTATCCTATTCTGGAAAAAGATCATCTCTTCAGTGCACGTCCAATTAAACACCCAATTCGAAAGGATATCTAAGGTGAAGGATGTTTGTGTAATGCTAAACATAACCAGAGACACTGTGGTTTTAGCAAAGGTACCATTGCTCTATTTTATCAAGTGCCAGAAGCTGCATAATGAAAGTCTTTCAGAGAGTGAAAATGTAAGTGAAAAAACATGAAAATACCACCCAGCTGGTAGAGATCTTCCTAATTTTTACCTGATTGTATTTCTGAAGAAATATGGCAGGCTGTCATAAATTTTCAACATGAACTGTGTTTTTGTTGCCAATTTCCATATCCTTTAAAAAGTGCTGAAGCGTGCATTTGCTATTTATGTTTGCAGTAGACTGAGTACACTTTTACTATTTGTGGTCTGAGAAATTGGAAACAACCAAACAGTGGTGCTATGGTCTAAAAAAAATAAATTTTAAACAGCTGCGGACAGTATTTTTAGAATGCTAGAGTCCTAAAGCTGTGCAAGTACCCCCTACTCCTTTTATTTAAAATGGGGGCTATGTCACCCCTACAAACTCAGGCTTTCATTGTCACATCCACAATAGATTAAAAAACTGAACTCAAAGTCTGCTTTTGACTAACGGAAAGCACAGCTAGCATCCCTGTGCCAGCTGTTTGCCAGAGTGTAAATATTTGTTGTTATATACCAAGTGCCAAGCTTAATCAGTTCGTAGTTCTTATCATTCCCCAACCCTCATCCTTATCCTTAACCCAACGGATAAGACTATCATACAAACGAGAAAACTGAGTAAGCAATGAGTCAAGGTAAGTTGCCAGCATCACAAAATTTATCAACAGTAAATCTACAATCCAAGTTATTTCCCTTAGTTACAGCCCACTAACCCAAGTTCTTGGTTAAGCCTCGTGTTTTGTGAAATGTGTTTTTCCTCATAATGTTATTAAAACATGTATAAATGTGCTTCTAAATAGTAACTCCTGAAAATATTTAAATGTAATGAAATTATAGTCAAAAGAGTTATAAATTAAAAAGAAATCCATGACATCATTCACAATCAAAATGAAGGTTTTCATTTGATGTTTTGTTCCTCTGTCCTGCAGATAAGTTTTCTTCCCTGCACAGCTTTCATAAGTTTTCTTTACACACAGCATTGTGTTGACTTTATCACTGATTCCCAGTGGTCAGTAGTATTTTTCATTTCATGGTGAAAACAAATCTTGGTTATATTCAAAGGGCCCTGAATGTCAAGGTACTAGGTTGTTCCTGAGAGCAGGGAAAACCCAAGGGAGTTCCTCCCTCCCCTGCTCCAGCACCACTGTGCAGGCTGGGGTGACTGAGGCACACACCCTTCAACTTCATCTGCATAAGTTGGAAGTTCCTTCTTTTGTTTTTCTGCTGAGTGTGTGTTTGTGTGTGTGTGTATGTGTGAAAACCGGTGGCCAATGATGGATGTCTCTCTCCATCTTATTTTGAGACAGCATCTGTCACTGACCTTGGATCTTACAGATTTTGCTTAGCCCGACTGGCCAGCAAGTCCTAGGGATCCTCCTGCCTCTGCCTCCCCAATAATGAGATTACAAGCATACATTGTTGCTCATGGCTGTTTGTAGGTTCTGGGGATCCAAATTCAGGTCTTCATGCTTGCCTTGTGAACATTTTACTAACTGAGCCATCTTCCCAGCACAGACTAGAAGTTCTGAATATTACCGCCTTTTCTTTAGGCCACATCCATTTTCACCACATTTTTCTATTGTATTTATTATAAAATTACACAATTATTTGGCCATTATTTGTGCAATTCCATATCTATTTTCTTTCCCCATTTCCATCATCCTGCCACAAATTAGTCTATCTGCCAGTTCATTTAAAATAATCATAAATGTCTGTGAGAACAATTGCTGAAAGCTTGCATGTTCCAAACATTAGATCTTTAAACTTCACTTGAAATTAGGGTTAGTATTGCTGCGATCCACTGTGACCAAAAGCAAGTTGAGGAGGAAAGGGTAAATAAATAAGGCTTAGACTTTCGTGTCCCTGTTCATTATCAAAGGAAGTCAGCACAGGAACTAAAACAGTACTGGAATCTGGAGACAGGAACTGATACAAAGGCCATGGAGGGGTGCTGCTTACTGGTTTGCTCCTCATGGCTTGCTCAGCTTGCTTTCTTATGGAACCCAGGACATCCTATCCAGGGATGGAACCACCCACAATGAGCTGGGCCTTCCCATCAATCACTACAGCAGAATTCTCTACTGCAGAGTCTTATGGAGGCATTTTCTCAATTGAAGTTCCCTCCTTTCAGATAAAACTAACTAGTATGAAGTTGACATAACACTAGCTGGCACACCACTATAGTTCGTTTAACCATTTATTGTGTCTTTTATAGTTTGGGGTGCTAGACACAGATAACTTTGCTACAAGAATACTCAATATCTTTTGGAATAACCTTAAGCACTCTGAAAGCAGGATACTACTCAAGATGAGATCGACTTTATTTAGTAACTTAAATAAAAATACCTCAGTAGGGCCGAGGAGAGGGCTTAACTGGCAAAGTACCTACTGTGCCAGCATGAGAACCCAAAGTTTCTATTTAGCACTCATGTAAAAGCTGGGCATAGCCAGGCTGTGGTGGCACATACCTTTAATCTAAACGCTTGGAAGGCAGAGGCAGGTGGATCTCTGAGTTTGAGGCCAGCCTGGTCTGCAAAGTGATTTCCAGGACAGCCAGAGATACACAGAGAAACCCAGTATCAGACAAAAAGAAAAGAACAGCTGTGCATAGTGAAGAGCTTCTGTAACTCTAGTCCCCATCCCTGGAGTGGAGGGGGCTTATGGGAATAGGCAGCAGGCAGATACCAGAGATTGCTGGCCAGACAATCTTTCCTATTTGTGAGCTCCAGGTTCTATGAGAGACTCTTCCCCAAAAGATGAGATTGAGAGTGATGAAGACACCAGTGCCAATTTCTGGCTTCCACATGCTGTGTATTTGTGAACATCGGTACCAGCATGCATATATGTATAAACACACACACACACACACACACACACACCGACGCACATAAGCAGTCACAGTAGGTTAAATTTAGTTTCCTTTGTATTGCAGATATATTTTTAAAACATTCCTGTTACTTGGGACTGTAATGTGTTTGCTCTAGAACTAACTTCCTATTAGATTTTATGGCACTTTGGAGAACCACTATTGTGCATGCGCATGTATCCAAGTAGAATGTTGTCCTGCATGCCCCAATGAGTTAGAAAATAGCCACTTCCAAAGATAGCCTTACTCTGCACCTTATCCCCAGGACTTTATTAGAAAATAGTCACTTCCACATCAGCATTGTAGTGTTTGAAAGATAGCCTTACTCTGCACCTTATCCCTAGGACTTTATTAGAAAATAGTCACTTCCACATCAGCATTGTAGTATTTGAAAAATAGCCTTACTCTGCACCTTATCCCCAGGACTTTATTAGAAAATAGTCACTTCC
>LOJH01041937.1:0-14299 GCA_001685095.1 Ellobius talpinus | reverse complement strand
ATTTTTTAATAACAATAAAAAAGTGTCTGAAATAAAAAAGAAAAAATAAATAAAAAAATAAAAGTTTAGATAACACGTTTCTATCTTAAAAGTTAATTTACCATCAGCAGAGATTTTTAGGCAGTGACTACAAACTGAAAAATGCCAATTATACGGCTACATTTATGGTTAAGGATTAGATAGGAACTAGTCTTTACCTCTGACATTAAGAATTATTTTAAGCATGTACTTTTATTTAATGTGTCGTCATAAAAATATTTCCTGTTTTCAGAGTTTATAATAAGTTTAAAGTCAGTACATTACCTTCATGTTGAAAGAAATATGTAATTCCTGTATAATCAAAAGTACCACTGATCAAACCAACTCGAGGAAGGAGAACAATAAAAGTCTATGGGGCTGCAGCACAAGAATGACTCTTGGTTATTTACTACATTTTTATTACTACAGAACAAAATGAAAAATGTTTTTCCTAATGATCCCAGAGATTCAGAAACTCATAAAACACTCAGGTATTATTCCTGAAGCCCTTTGCTAGCTCTCTGAAATCATAAGCATGCACCACACTGGAGGGAAAATAAGGCCATTACTCTTTGTCACAACGTTTCTCTTCCATTATGTGATGAATTTATGTGCATGGCTATTTAGCTGAGCAGCTTTTAATTTAGCTCTATAAAAGATACTTAAACAGATTTCTGATTTAAAGCATTTTCCGCTACTAACAAGCTCAGCTTCAGTGAATCTTTTAAAAACAAACACGCTTCTAGCCATCTATTTATTTTTATTGCCTGGAAAAGTGGTCCTGCAAGTCGACCTGCCAGGGTCATGTTTTTTTTCCCCTGGAACTGTAGAAAAGCTTGTGATGACATCTTCAGCACAGACTCCGTGACTCTGAGCAACACGAGCAGCATCTGTTCCCTTAAAGAAAGAAGATCCATTAATGTTTCTTCCTGCTTTGGGTTAGTGATCAATTTTCATATCCGTATGTTGTGAAAATAACATTACCACTGGAATAACTCAAATACTAAATCTTTGAAAGAGTACCAAGTTTTTAGGATTCTTTAATATTAAAATTAAGAATTGAAGTTTATAAGCCTTTATGAAGCTATCATGAAATCCTTTAGGGTACAATACCTTCAGGTACAAATTTTATGTTGTATGGTTTTAATAATGAACACTTGGGAAAAAATAAAAGGTAAAGATATTGCTTCTCTTCCTCCCAACTCCCCCCCATTTGTTTCTTGAGACAGGGTCTCATAAAACCTAGGCTGGCTTCAACCTTCCTATATAGCCAAAGATGACTTTGAACTCCTAATCTCTCTGATTCCATGTCCCTAGGATACAGAAGCTTGCCACCATACCCTTTCCTCCCTTTTGGTTTCAGTGATTTAGAAAATCATTTATATGTTTACATGTGTATCTGTGTGAGTATAGGTCACATGTGTGCAGGCACCTGAGGAAGTCAGAAGGCATCAGATTCCCTGGAGCTGGAGTTACCAGCAGTGGTGGACCACCTAATATGGGTGCTGGGAACTGAACTCAGGTTCTCTGGAAGGGCATAAAGAGCTTTTAACTGCTGAGCCCCATTTAACAACTGTTTCAGTCTTTTGTTCTACATGTGTACTGGAAATGGAACTAATTCTAACACTGTCTTTACCTTAAACTCGTTCTTCTAGATGCTTCCTGCTGATACCATAAATCTACATCTGATATTTGGAAACAAATTCAGCAACATAGCAACATATGAGGCTGATAGCTAGGCATAGTGGAATGCACCTGTAATCCTCAGGGGACTGAGGCAGGACGGGTGGTATGTTTAGGAGCACAGTAAGACCTTGTCTGCCAAAAAAATAAATAAGTAAATAAAAAGGAAGGAAGGAAAAGGAAAGAAAGAAAACTGAGAAGAGAGTTTTAGTTGAGTATAGAGGCAAGCCAGAGTCCAAGCCCCGATCAGAGTTTCCACCACAGAGGCCCTATCTAGGCACAGCTTTAAGGATGGTCACTGTTAAGAAATGTGGGTAAAGCAGTAAGATGTCCCAGATATAGATGTCATTTGGAGGGAGGAAGTGAATCAAATAGAAAATTATCAATCAGATAAAAATAAAATTGCCTGAGTGTGTGAGGTAAAGCTCAACACCATAAAAAAGCAAACAAAACACACAGTCATTGTTCAGAGAATAAAATCTGTTTTTAGATTTTTCTATAATTACTTTCTAAATCTTTTAAAAAATTTTCTTTATATTTATTTTATGCATCTTTTACATCATATATCTTGATCCCATTCATTTCTCCATCCCTTAGCATCTGCCCTCTACACCTGCACTCACCCCTTCCCAAAATAAAACAAATTTTGAGACAAAAGGGGAAAAAAGGGAAAAAATTAAAAATCTCATCATGAAAATTGCTGTGTGACACAGTGAGTTATGCATTAAACCCTTTGTCCATGCATTGCGAAAAGTCATTGGTAGGGCTCGAGGCCTCTGGTTTCTGCTACACTACAGATGCTGGGCCCTCACTAGGACTCTTCCTAGATATCCTATTGTTGCCTTGTGTCATGGAGATCCTGCAACTTTGGGTGTGTGAGTCAGGTCCCTTCACATGCCCCAGCAAATCACAGACGGAGTAGATGTTGGGGCCAGCCAAGTCATAACTCTGGTTCTGGGCCCTTGTTCTGCCTACCAGTTCTCCCGTCCTCACCACCAGGTTGAGCTCTCTAGTATTGCCCCTACTGATTCGCCTCTTGCAGCAACGAATGAGGTGTGGGGCCAGTTCTCCTGCTTTTACACTCAGAATAGGCCCTCTCACACCTACACCATTAGGGCCAGCTCTAGTGTGCTGTCCTGGTAAGGAACAGGGGCCACTCTTCCAAGTCCTGCAGCTGATAAGGTCAGCTGTCTCATATGCTGCAGGTGGCAAGGGGTAAGGAGCATCTCTTACCTTCCCACATCACCACTTGACAGATGAGTAATGGGGACAGCTCTCCCATGCTTACAACTTCAGGCTGGCTCACCTACATTGTGCAGGGCCTGCTCTCCCAAGTGTTGCAGCTGGTGGGCAGCAGGGACAGCTCTCTAGCTCTTGTGACCTCAGGGCCAGTTTTGCATCTGCCTCAGGCACTGATGGGGGGGCAACTGTCCCCTGCCCATGCTGCAACAGGACAGATGAGTGATGGGGACAGCACACTCTTGCCCACTACGTCAGGGATGGCTCACGCATACCTCTGCCAACATGGTTAGCTCCATTGTGTTGCCCAAGTGAGGTGCAGGACATGCTCTCCCTAGTGTTGCAGCTGGTGGGGGTCAGGATCAGTTCTCCCATTCTTATGACCACAGGGTCACCAGAGATTAAAATTTTAAGTTAAATATTTGTTACCTTAGGCTTCTAGCTTAGCTATATGAAATGAAAATCTAACTACATACAACACAGTTTATAAATAAACCTCATCTTATTTACTACTTTTTAACTAATTCATATATAAGGTGACTCATAATTTTTACTACAAAATGAGTAACTTTAATTAGCACAGAAAATCTCATAAAATCAATGAAAACATGTGTACTCATATTGCCTTAGGCACTATGACTTCAGCTTTAAAGGAATTTCAAAGAATTCTGAGGGCTAGAGAGATGACTCAGCAGTGGAGAGCATGAGCTGCTCTTCCAGAGAACCTGGGTTTGATTCCTAGCACCCACATGATGGCTCACATCTCCTGTAATCCCAGACCAAGGAGATCCAGTACATTCTTCTGGGCCTTTGCAGCACCAAGCACACAAGCAGGAAAAGCACTCATATATGTAAAAATAAAATTTAAATTTTTAATTAAATCTATGAAATAAACTCTAAAACTGTGTTTCACATGCCAAGATTCCTGGCTCATCATTGATTCGAAACTTATAGAAAAAAATCATAGGACCAAAAAAAGCATACTTCATGATGGGCAGTGGTGGCACATGCCTTTAATCTCAGCACTCTGGAGGCAGAGGCATGCAGATCTTGGAGAGTTTGAGACCAGCCTGGTCTACAAAGTGAGTTCCAGGACAGTCAAGGCTATACACTGAAACTCTGTCTTGAAAAACAAAGCAAACTAAAGAAAGTAAAGAAAAAAAACTATACTTCAGTTTGGTATGATTTCCTGGCTTTGTTTTGGAGAGAGTATAGCTCTAAGAAGCTCAGGTGAGTCTCAACTCTGCAATCCTCCCACATCTGCCTCCCAAGTGCTGAATTACCAGTGTACACATCCATGTTTGGTTTTTAAAGTAGAATCCTTTTCAAAAGGAGAAAGACTATAATACAAACTCTGTTTATCACTCATCATGAGTCCCATAAACAAAATCCAGTCATTTAATCTCCTGTGGCAAACTCAAGGAGACACACATTTTTAAGGAACAATGTGATGAGAATGCATGTGAAATGCTTGAAAATGTTTGGAGCACAAAGGGTTCCAAATATGTTAATAAGCATTTCTATGTGCAATTCTATATAGACTTTAGTAAAGAATGTAGCTAGAGCACTGGGAGATGGTCCAGCAGTTCGAGCACTGGTTGGTCTTGCAGAGGAGCCAGGTTCAATTCCCAGCACCACATGGCAGCTCACAAGGCTCTTTAACTCCAATTCTAGGGGATCTGGGAAGGGAGGCCCTATTCTGGCCTCCACAGAACCTAGGCATGCATAGTATAGTTTTAAACATGTAGGAAAAACACTTATACACATATAAATCTTTAAAGCCATTTCCTTCTAAGTAAGGAAACATAAATTAAGCACACCCATTAACCAAGTGTTCCCACTTGTTAAAAATAACTCAAAAAATGTAAGGTCCTATACTCTCCTGCCCCAAAATAATATATACACACACACACACACACACACACACACATTAATAGATGTTGGTTAGGATAGTTACAGGCTTGTATTTCCAGCTAAGGAGGCTGAGGCAGGAAGATCATACATGTAAGGCCTGCCTGAGCTACAGAGCAAGATCAAGGCTAGAATGGACAACTTAATGAGATCCTGTCTCAAAATCAGTAAGTTGTGGTAGCTTACAATTAATTGTAATCCCAACACTCAGGAGACTAAGGCAGGAGAGTCAAGAAGCCCAGTCAGCCTGGAATACACAGATAGCAAGATCTTTCCAGAAAATAAGTCAAAAAGTAAGTAAATAAATAAATAAATAAGATTTTAAAGAAAGAAAAAAAAAGGACCCAGGGATATAGCTATATAATTGTGTGTTAGAGAACTTCTTAGCACGTGCAAGGCCATGGATCAGTACCTAATACTGAAAAAAAACCACACAATAAAAATATGCTTCACATGCTATATTACTATGCAATTGCATTGTGAACTAATGAGTCAAATGTATACAAAAGGACAAACGCCTCAAGAGAATGGGCTATGGGAACTTTAGGCTTTCCTTTTCGTTTTTTAACTTTTCTTGTTTTGATTATAACCATGATAAGTATTATAACCATTATAAGCATTATTCTAACAAAAGCAGTAAAACTGCTCTCCCTCAAAGGTCTACTTTTCTATTTAATTCACCAAGTACATAAAGGACTAAGTATTTAGTATTACACTAAGTAAAGTAAGCATACAAAATTAAGATAACTGTATTATTCTTGGTGGTGGCTCCAACACATATGAGTAAACAGACATTAATACAAGTAACTTAGGAATCCAGACAATTTTGAGAACTATACAGTAGTACCCATCTAGAACAAACGGAAGTGAGGAAAAAATACATGGAAAAGAAATACAGAAAGAGGAAGGTGGAATCCACCACCTTTAGTGACCACAGAAAATATGCATTCTAAAGCAAAATTCAGAACATGCTCAGGAAAGATCACTTTGACAATTTTGGGAAGGATGCAAGGTATAAATTAAATTTAAGAGGTCAAACAGAAGGAAAAAGCAGGAAGGAGCCTGATAACACGAGGCTTTGAAAGCTACAGTAAAGAAATAGGCTTTAAAAGTTCAGTCAATCATCTACTAACATCTTCAATCACTTAACATAAGCAAAAATTAATTTCTCTGTATATGTAGAAATTCATGCATTCATTCATAGGAGAAAGAAATGACAACATATGCATACTTTAGATAGTTTGAGGGGTCTTATGGAAGCTTAATCAAGGATGTTTGGAATAAAATGAGACAGTCTACTGTCACCATGATTAGTATATAAATATTTGTGCTCATTCAGAAATAGCACTCTAAATTGTCACATGCCCTATTCATAGACATTATCCCTTGAAAAATTACTATACTTATATAGAGAACAATAACTATATAAAGATAAAGAATTGTTACCAGGTCTTCTTGTCCATTGATACTTGCACAACCATGTATCGATAAATGTTAAGAATACGTTTACACATATCTGTGTGCTCATCCAAAAGATTTTTTATTTCATTTGCAGGTTCAAGAAGAAATATATTTGATGAGTTTATAATGAACACCTATAATAAGAGAAATCATTAATTATTCATAATGACATTTCAATGGTGGTTTTCATTTTCTCGTTTCTTTAGGACAGGATCTCACTCTGTAGCCCTGGTTGGTCTGAAACTCACTACATAGACTAGGATAAGCTGAAATGTGTTGCAATCCTGCTGCTGCTGCTGCTGCTGCTGCCTCTTGAGTACCAAAATTACAGGCATAAGCCAACACATCTGGCTGAATGATAAATTTCTTATTTAAAGAAAAAATTAGACTGGCATGCAGGGTTAATACCTGTAATCCCAGAACTCAGAAAGATGACAAGGAGGCTGAAGATGTGAGGCCAGTCTGGAATAAAAAAAATAAGACTCGATCTATCTGTCTCTGTCTCTCTGTCTCTCTGTCTGTCTCTCTGTCTCTTTCTGTCTGTCTCTCTCTCTCACACACACACACAGAATGAGAGACAGAGAGCCAGAAAGAAACAAGTACTGATCTAGAATAAATTTAAAACCACCATGTATTAGTTAATACTCCTATTTCTACTACCATTTTGGCATATGATATTTAAGCTCATTAACACTCAAAGAAATGGATCCATATTAAAAGCACATTTCTAAAGTGAGTGGTCTATAGTCATAATCAAGTACCCAATTCTAGGTACTTCCACGAGAACAGTCAGGGAGACACGGAAAAATCAATGTGAAACCATCTACCTAGAGACCGGTCAATGAGAAAAGAACAGGAGGGTGTGCTATTCTGAGGACAGTGTGGAAGGATCTCAAGGAGAACAACCCTCTCTCTGCATATGCTCCTCACTAGGCCAGCAGTCAGGTAAGAATGTAAAATGTACTTTTAGTAAAAGACAGATGTGTGTACCTTTAACCACACTGCTGCAAAGGCAGAGACAGATGGGTCTCCGGGAGTTAGAGGCCACCTGGTATCTATAGTGCAACTCTACCTCAAAAAAATAAAATGAAAAAGGACTTTTTGATTTAACAAGATAGATGTTAGAAGTGGTTTTGACAAGAAAAAAGAATTGGTGAGAGCACAGCTCTGTGACAGGATGCTCAAGCATCATGTCCTAGGCCTTGGGTGCTGTACTAAGTACCATTAAAAAAAGCACAGACTGAAGAGAAGGAAAAGGATAAAAGGAATACAAGAAACTCCTGCAAATCCTTTAAAAGAGCAAACATCTAACAGTGGGAGAAAAGCATAATGAAACACACAGCAAGTCAGATGAAATGTGCAGATGGAGACTCAGGAAGCATTTATGGATTCCTACTTCTGTACACCTGCCCGTTACATGAATTATCATACTGTAATTCTTCACTGTCTACAGAGGATGTGAAATGTTGTTTTTTAAAAGTTCTGAGGCTAGTGACATGGTTTAGTGGGCAAGGCCCTTGCTGCCAAATCTGATGACTCAAGTATGATCTCTGGCATACACATGCTTACACATGGTTAGAAGAGAATACACTGACACAAGTTATCTACTGACCTCCGCATGGCAAACACACACTTGTACCCCCAATACACACACTAAATCTAAAACAAAATTATATTTTCCTAATTCAGTTTACCTTTCCTTTATTAATCTTGAATTTCAACATCTTTTTCCATCTATGAACTATGTAATGTTTGTCAGTATGTATTTTATGAAAGACAAATATGGCATAGTGATAACTCACAGGTGTAAGTAGTAAATATATATATATAAAAATTTAATATAATATGAAATCACAAACTATGGGCATTTGAAATATTTAATGACTTTTTTTTAAGCTGAAGGGCTAGATATGTAGTTCATTGGTAGAAGCATGCCACAAAGCCCTGGGTTCAATCCCAGGAACTATAAACACACACACAAACAACAGTAAGTATAAAGCTACCCACCTGCAAAACTGCCTGTGTACCAGCTTGAATATTTTGTTCTGTGGCTTCTTCAGAGGCATGAAAAGCAACTTGATAAGAACCATTTTTGGTCCAACTAGAATTTCGAACATGCTCAGAAATATTGGTCCCATTTTCCTGAAGCAAATTGTCAAATATTTCATCAATGAGAATGCTGCAACAAGTCAGTAACGTAAAATGTGTATGGAATTATTAGATACCACTATTAAACTGTGTCTTTCCCTCAAAACATTGTTTTAGGGGGTGGAGAGATGACTCAGCAGTGAAGAGCACTGACTGCTCTTCCAGAGCACCTGAGTTTAGTTCCTAGCACCCACATCAGCAGGCTTACAACTGTCTATAACTCCAGCTCCACAGGACTCTGGGGCTTCTGACAGCACCTGCTCTCATGTGCACATACCCACATACACACACACTATACATAACTAAAAATAATAAAAATAAATCAAAAGAAAAAGGTTTAACTAATAAGTGATATGTATTCACTGTAAAAAAATTTTAACAGAAAAAATTATGGATAATGACTAGCTAGAGTTAATATCACATCATATATGGAGTCATTTGTATATATTCTCACATATTCAACAATCATATTACACTATTCACAGCTTTCTAAAAGATTGATTCTGCTCTATACTAAATGCCAAAATCTACATAAATAGAAAACAGATTTTTAATAACAGTAAAATTCTTAAAAATAAAAGGCACTGCTTCAGACAACTACTACTGAAGCTTTCTGCTTGAGTTGGTGCTGGCAGGTACAGGCTACAAGTTCCCTCAAGTAAAAGCCTGTTTTGTAGTGTTGTAAGGTGTATGTATGTTGTGTGCATGTGTGTACACAGGTGTGTACAAGTACTTGTACCCAAGTGTGCTTGTGTAGATACTTGATCCACCGAGCTACTCCGCCCCCACCACTGTTGCTTTTGGATATTCATCAATAATACCTCCTTTTCTTCCTCCCTCCCAGACAGGGTCTCATTCTGTAGCCCACATGACCTTGAACTATTAAGTCTCTCTGCTTCAGTCTCCCAAGGGCTAGAATTACAGGTAGGAGCCACTATGCCTGCTCCTGCCCTTCTGTGGTGCAGGAATCCAACTCAGGGCCTTCCGTATGGTATGCAAGCACTCTACCACAGTGACACTCCTAGTCCTCTGTCACCAATAGTACCAAAGAGCTGCCTTCTTACAGCTTGAGTAGTGTTATACCTACAACATATAGGTAGTTTTATCTAATACTCTGTCCTAAATAAAAACTGACCGGGAACTCAGCTCTGTGAGGAGTCAATACAACACTCCAAGCTCTAGCCTAGCCTTTCTCTTGGGCTCTGTATCTCTATGACAATATGTCTTCTGAAGTCTTCCTAAATGACCTGCAAGTATAAAGACAAGCCTTTTCCCCACAAACTCCCCATTCTTACCTACTCCAGCCACATTAGTTACAACTTAGACTCTATGACTCCTTTCCCACTGAGCCACCGGCTGTTCATAAGGTATTACCACCTTCCTTCAGAGCATAAAGTATTCTCCTTCATGCTCTAGGATCACAGCAGTAACAGTTTTATAACACATACTGTGCTTTAGAGGACATTCTGAACATTTTGGGGGTACTTTATTGGAAAATGCCACTGGAATTTAATGAGATGCACTAGGAAATGCCTAATGTCCTACAAGGTGCACGAAAGTACGAAAAACTCACAGAAAAACAGCCTAGTGTCTTCCAAACATGTTAAATGTTATGTGAAATAAAAACCCATTCATAATTATCTATCTCTATAATTTCATTTTGATAACACCAAAATTTATGCAATTGTAAATATATTGAACTAATCAGATGCCAATCAGTGACTATATTGTTTGGGTTAATATCCTTACAAGAGCTACTAGCTCTTAAAAAATCACACTGATAAAGGCAATATTTATGCGAATAACCAACAGAAGATGAAGCTATCAACATATCTATATTATCAACTCACCTTCCCTCAACCCACTCATTACTTCTTTCTATTTGTTTTTTGGGTGCAGTTTGTTTTTTGGTTTGTTTGATTGGTCTTTTGCGTGCTTGTTTGTTTTCATGCTTGTTTGTTTTCGTTCTTGTTGAGATGGGGTCTCACACTGTGTAGCTCTTGGCTGTCCTGGAACTATGTAGATCAGACTGGTCTCAAACTCAC
Source organism: Ellobius talpinus (assembly GCA_001685095.1). Classification (NCBI taxonomy): domain Eukaryota; kingdom Metazoa; phylum Chordata; class Mammalia; order Rodentia; family Cricetidae; genus Ellobius; species Ellobius talpinus. The sequence continues at coordinate 3,794 of LOJH01041937.1, read as the reverse complement.
AGAGATCCATCTACCTCTGCCTCCTCAGTGATGGAATTAAAAGCATGCACCAAAATGTCTAGCCTGTGTTTTTAATTCTGTATATATTTATTATACTATTCCTATATAAATGATGGAGGGTAGGTACATAGGCACAGAATAACTAAAAGGGTGGTGGAAAATACATCATTTAGACTGATAGGTGTACTTTCTACCATAACTGAAATATCTGACATTTCTTACTAATACCTAACGGTACTTTGAACTATCTTTCACAAATTTTATGATTAATTTTATATACTTTGATGGGCCTGGTGGTATATATTTGTGATCTCAGTACTTGGAAAGTAGAGACAGGATATGATCAAGAGTTTAAAATCATCCTAGGTTATATAGTGAGACTGATGCCAGTCTGGAATATATTAGACCCTGTCTCAAAAACAAACAAACAAACAAACAAAAACAAGCAAACAAAAAAAAAAGCTTATATAATACAATTACATTTGCCCTTTTTTCTTTTATTTACTTATTTTATTACTTAGCTAGGGATAAAACTCAAGGTCTCATAAATGCTAATCAGGCTTCTACCATTGTCTCGGCAATACTACTTAAACATTTCGTTATCTTATAAAGAGCATCATTCAAAACACTAAGCCAAGATTGACAGTTCGAGACCATCCTAGGCTCTCTAGGCAGATTCTGTATCCCCTACCCACAATCCCTCTCTCAATTAATCCATTAATTGAGAGAACCCCTCTATTCATTCACGTATCCTTATCCTGATTGAACTCCACTGGTGAGGTTAAATTAACCTGCTCCTCTCCAAATTCAAAAAACTTTGGACTATAGAAAAGCAAATCAGATAAAAACAGTCTTTTTTTTTCTTTTTTTCGAGATAGGGTTTCTCTGTGTAACCCTAGTTGTCCTGGAACTTGCTTTATAGAACAGGCTGGTCTCAAACTCACAGAGATCCACCTGCCTCTACTTCCCAAGTGCTGGGATTAAAGGTGTGCACTACCAATGCCTGGCCAGACAGTCTTTTTTACTCCTAATTTCATCTTGGCTTCTAGTTCCTAGAGAGTCTGATACATGACAAGAGTTGAACATTCAAAAATTTGCTTAGGTCTCAGGAATGAATAGAATCAGTGACCCAGTTCTACCTCTGTTCCCTTTTCTTTCTGCTCTGTGAATAAATTCTAGGCTTTCTTATCACCAGCAATATATTTTATCATTTCAGGAAAATTTTGAATTCTGCATTTAGCTCTAATGCAAAAGACTCTAGAGAAGAATTCAAAACATTCTAGTTTGTAATGGGTAGCCATTCATAGCATACGCAGGCAATATTTTGAGAAAAGAAGGAACAATAATTTGATAATCATAATACACAAAGTATGTCCTCTAGTAGCAATTTTGATTGGGCACATGTTTAAAATACAGCAGGCTCTACCTCTGATATACATCCCAACACTTTTAGCCACAGGTTAAGAAATGAACGTGGGATAAGTGAACCATTTAGCAACAGTGAATGTATAATAGAAAATTACAATCAAACACATAATGAATCCAAGTTGTTCCTGGCACACTGGCCTGTGCTCATTTCATGGCTGGACTATAGTCCTGGCTCTGAATACACAATATACACAATCTCTACTGAGCATGTCTTCACACGACAAAACACCAATGAATGTTTATCAGATTAAGGACTACAGTGTGTTATGAACTGCAGTGTTTTTACTATATATGCAAGTTTCTTGCTTTTAGAAAATATAATGGCATAATTATGGGACAAAGACTTAATATTTTCATATTTTTCATTCTCCAGCGTGAAAGTATCAAATTAGTATTTCTTTGGATTGAACTGTGTCAGAATATTTGATTTTTTAAAAAATTGTTAAGTTGCTGACTTGAGCAGCAATTTTAAAAAATGAATATTAGCTTGACATTAAGATAGAACTTCCAAAATTTCTAAAATGGCCTGAGAGATAACTTCCAAGATGTTGCACTACATATTTACACAAAGTGGCATAATTAGCACTGGTGATTATAACAAAAATATCCATTAAATATTAAAAATGAGGAAAATTATCATGTCCTCCAGTATCAAATACTCAGTCAAGTCTATTTCTTTTCATATCCAGTCTATTAGTGTGGAAATTTGTTTTTGTCTTTAATAAATGATAAAGATTATATAAAACTTTAAAAATAAATTTCTTTATGATTTATTCTTAATGAATGATTCATATATCTTTTGTTTTTCTTTTTTCGACCATGTAGCATTGGCTGGCCTGGAACTCGCTATGTAGAAGAGACTGCCTGCCTCTACCCCCATGTGCATCTTATTTCTCTCAGATACCTTTGTTTACTCTGATATATACAGTGTTGTCTCAAAACTTATTGCCAGGGAAAAAAGTTTACAAAGCCCTGATCTACACAACATAACCTCGCTGTTACTTGTTTATTTTTTGCATTTAGATTATGGCATCAAAATAAAAATAAAATAAAATTATGATATCACAGAACTTTGCAAAAGAGTACTGAGATAAATACTGTAACATAAAATGTAAATTATACTGAAAGCGACCTTTATCTATCTAAACAAATTCATATCAACACATTATTATACTTTTGAAAAACTCTAATCTATTGACCTTACATTAAAACATATATAAGTTATCATTTTACCTCTTCTCTTTTTTCTCCATCTTCTATTGAAATATCCTGGTCTGTAACGTTTTCGAGACAAGGTATATCTGAAGAAGGGAGCACATGTTCGTCAGGCTCCTGCATAAACAAAGGCTTTTCCTCTTGTTGGATCCATTCTTGATATACTTTCACTACTTTTCTCATAGCTGCTGCTTCACAAATTGGTAATAAAAATGCCTAGTAAATAGGAAAAAAAAGAATGAGACATTTTGTCACAAACATACTAATATATTTCTCACACAATGAGAATATTAACAATTTCACAAACTTAACTCATTAACTACTAATCAATTCACAAAAAGCCTTTTATGTCCAGATATTTTGTGAATACCTTGAAAGAGAAATATAGTACATAACTATTCAAGCAAAAAGAACAAAGATTTTTTTAATTGCATTATTTCTGAATGGTAATATTGTTTCATGAAATTTTACTCTTACAAAGTTCAAAATAAATATAACTTCTCATGATAAGCCACATTTTATGAACTTATAGTTACCACTATTTTGAGAATTATTACTATTAAAATATTCTCATAAGCCAGACGGTAGTGGTACATGTCTTTAATCACAGCACTCAGGGGGCAGAGACAGGCACATCTCTGTGAGTTCAAAGCCGGCCTGGTCTACGAGAGCTAGTTCCAGGACAGCTAGGAGTGTTACACAGAGAAACCCTGTCTTGAAAAACCAGAAGGAAAAAGTGTTCCCATAAAAAGATTTACTGCAGATGAAGAATATAGACAGTTGAATAAAAATAAGAATAATGATGTGTGTTATGAAAGAAGTCAATAAAATGATACTGAAGAAAAATATTAAGTCATAACTAAAAGTTCTGTGTAACGTTTCACAAACAGAATAGATGAAGGAAAGAAAAAATATCTGAGCCAAAAGACAAGATGGAGGAACTGGAACAATTCAGTAAGGACAAAATAAAGGTAATAAAAACATACACGTGAGAATTCCAAGACTCATGTGATATTATGAAAAGACCAAGTCTAAAGGTCAGGGGCATAGGAGAAAAATTTTATTTTAAAGACACACAAGTATCTTGGGGTAACTCAAACCAAGGAAGTGAAAGATCTACTTGAAAAGAACTTTAAGGCATTGAAGAAAGA
>LOJH01041936.1:3924-14299 GCA_001685095.1 Ellobius talpinus | reverse complement strand
ACACTCGTATATATACCACAGCAGCAAAATAACAGGAATCAAGAAACACTACTCTGATGTTTCCCAACATTGATGGTTTCAATTTGCCAGTAAAAAAGACAAAGGCTCTTGGGTGAGGGAAAGATTCCCCTACCTTGCTATCTATGGTAGCTGAGATAGCTGCTGCCCTCCCTCACACACACACACCCATGGTCAGGAGAGTGAGAGAATTAGCCCTTCCCCTCACCAGCTGCAGCACACAGGAGAGCTGACTGTATAACCCTCCTGGGCATCACACTAGAGCTGACCCTGTTGGGGAAGCAGGCAGGTAAGCCAGGCCTGAGGGCATGAGAGCAGGAGAGCTAACCTCCCTCCATAGTTTCCATGCAGCAGTTGAGAGAGAGGGAGTCTGCACCTCACCTGGAGGAAAGAGCAGAGCTGACCCTGGTGGTGTGAGTGTGGATGAGCTAAATTTGAGGACCCGAGAGCAGAACTGGCCCTGTTCCTTGCCATAGGCTGCTTTAGGTGAGCTAGCTGAGGCCATGCTGGAGAGCTCACCCAGGTATTGGCCATGAGGGAAAGCTGGTGACCAACCCATCAGGCATCTTCGTCCAGGGCCAGGTCTATGAGTTAAGCCAGTATACCCCAACATCCACTGCATCAATGAATGTTGGAGCATGTGAAGGGTACAAACGTACAGATCCAAAACTGCAGGATCTCCATGACACAGGACAATAGGATTCCAAGAGGAGCCCCAGTGATAGCCCACTATCGATAGTGTAGCAGAAGCCAAAGGCCTTGAGCCAGACCAAGGACTCATAGCAATGAGTACTTACAAGAAAAGATGAATGGACTAAAGGGTAAACTGTGTGAGTCAACAGGCCACACTACAGCTATCACAACGAGATTCTTCCTTTATTTCCTTTTTTGTTTTGCTTTGTTTTGTTTATTTATCTTGGTTTGGTTTTGGTTTTCTTTTAAATTTTGTTTTGTTTTGGGGAAGATTGTGAGGGCAGAGGGTGAATGGGAGAGAATGAGGAGATAAGTGGGACTGGGATGCATGTTGTGAAATCCACAAAGAATCAGTAAAAGAAAAAAAAATAAAAAAATACTCAATAAAAGTTAAAAGAAATTTTTAAAAAGGCACAGACTAACAGAATAGATGTGAAAACAGGATCCATCCTACTGAATCGAAGAAACACACCTTAACAGCAAGGATAGACATCACCTCCAGGTAAAAGGATGGAAAAAGATTTTCCAAACAAATGGACCCAAGAAGCAAGTCATTGTAGCCATTTTAATATCTGACAAAATAGACTTCACATCAAAATTAATCAGAAGAAATAGGTAAGGACACTACATGCTTATCAAAGGAAAAATCAACCAAAAGGACATTACAACATCTATGCACGAAGCCCAAGTTTGTAAAAGAAAACACTACTACAGTTTAAATCATGGACTGACCCTTACACTGATAGTGGGAAACTTAAATATCCCACTCGTGCCAATAGGCAGGTCATCTAAACAAAACCAAGCAGAGAAGTACTGGAGCTAGCTGATGTTATAAACCAAATAGTCCTAATGTATTCATAGAACATTTCTCCCAAACTTGAAAGAAACAAAGAGTTGATTCTTAGAGAAAATCAATAATATTGACAAACTTCTAGCCAAATTAAGGAAAAGGTGGGAGGGAGAATATCCAAATCAACAATATTCCAGGTAAAAAGGGAGACACAGCAACAGACACCGAGGAAATCCAGATAATCATAAGGGCATACTTTTAAAAAATGTACTTCACCAAATTGGAAAATTGAAAAGAAATGGATAATTATCTCAATGCCACCTACCAAAGTTGACTTAATCAAGATCAGATAATCAATTTAAACAGATTTATAACCATTACTGAAATAGAAGCAGTCATTAAAATTCTACCAACCAAAAAAATTCAGGGCCAGATGGTTTTAATGCCAAAATCTACCAGACTTTCAAAGAAGAGATAATCCCAGTTTTTTTTCCATACAATAGAAACAGAAGAAACATTTGTTCAGTTCTGTTTGTGAGACCACAGTTATCCTGATACCCAAGCCACAACAAAGAGAATTTTAGACTAATTTCCCTTATGAACATAGACACAAACATTCTCAATAAAATACTACAAAACTGAATCCTAGAACACTTCAAGAAGATCATCCACCATAATCAAGTAGGCTCCATCCCATAGATGCAATGGTTCAACATACATAAATGGATAAATGTAGTCTACCATATAAAAAAAGGAAAGTCAAAAACCACATGATCGTCTCATTAGATGCAGAAAAATCCTTTGATAAAACCCAACACCCTCTTATGAAAAAAAATGTCCTGAAGAGATTAGGGATTGAGGGACATACCTGCGCATAATAAAAGCAAGCCCATAGCTGATATCAAAACTTTTCCACTAAAATCAGGAACAAGAAAAGGTTGTCCACTCTCTCCATATCTATTCAATATAGAACCTACAGTCTTAGCTAGATCAATAAGACAACTGAAGACATGAAGAGGATGGCCATAGGAAGGGAAAAAGTCATATCTTTATTTGTAGAGGATATGATAGTATACACAAGTGAACCTAAAGATTCCACCAGCAAACTTCTAGAGCTCACAAACAGTTTCAGAAAAGTAGCTAGTTACAGAAGTGACTCACAAAGATCAACTACTGGGACTTCCTGTAATCAGACAACTAAGGGACTGAGAAAGAAATCCGGAAAACAACACCCTTCACAATAGCCTCAAACAAAATAAATGTATTGGGGTAACTCTAACCAAACCTGTATTATAAAACTTTCTGGCATTGGAGAAAGAAATTGAAGAGGATAACAGAATCAAAATGAAGACCTAGACATAAATCCACGTGCATATGGATACTTGATTTTGAGAAAGTAAAAGACTGCACCTTCAGTAAATGGTGCTGGTCAAATTGGATGGCTGCATGGAGAAGAATGCAAAGAGGGCCTTATCTATAACCCCGCACAAAACAACTCCAAATGGATTGAAGATCTCAACATAAAGCCAGATGCACTGAAACTGATAGAAGAGAAAGTGGGGAATAGCCTTGGACTCATTGACAAAGGAAAAGACTTTCTGAACAAAACACTGTTAGTCAAGGCACTAATCAACAATTAATAAATAGGACCTCATGAAACTGAAAGTCTGTACATCAAAGGACACTGTCAGTCGGGCAATGTGCCAGCCAACAGCATGGAAAAAGGGTGTTTTGTTTTTACCAACTACACATCCGATAGAGGAGTAATATCCAAAATATGTAAAGAACTCAAAGCACTAGGTTTCATGAAAACAACCCAATTTAAAAATGGAGAGTAGATCTAAACAGTTCTCAACAGAAGAATCTTAAATGACTGAGAAACACTTAAAAAAAATCCGGGTGGTGGCAGCACACACTTTTAATATATACTTAAAGCTTGGTATGGTGGCACTACCTTAAATTTCAGCACTCAAGAGGCAGAGGCAGGTGGATCTCTGAATTCAAGGTGATTTCCAGGATAGCCAGGACTTTGCAGAGAAACCCTGTCTCAAAGAGTTCAACATCTTTAGTAATCAGGGAAATGCAAATTGAAAGTACTTAGAGATTTCATCTTACACTAATCAGAATGGTTAAATAAAACAAATGATTGGGAAATTTCTTATCATTTTAAGTGGCTCTTTTTGTTTGTTTATTTAGTTTCTATTTTTATTTTTAGACCAGTTCTTACCATGTTACTCTGACTGGTTTGAAACTTGTATGTAGAACAGGCTGGCCTAAAGCTCACAGAGAGCCACCTGCCTCTTCTTCTCAAGCCTGGGATTAAGAACAGTGCCACCATAGCAAGCTTTAACTATATATTTTTATATTTAAATACCAAAAAAATTATCACCTATCCCAAAATTAAGATGAAAAATATATGATAGGCAGTATCTTTGTCCTACCCATTCAATTCCTCGGCAGTAAGTATTTCAAGCAGTGACTTTGTAGTTTTTCAAAGAACTCTTTTGTATTTCTTTAAAAGGAACAAAATAAATGGAATTTATATCATGTACGCATGGATTTTTTGTTTGTTTTTTTAAGACAGGGCTTCTCTGTGAACCCACTCTGAAGACCAGGCTGGCCCCTAACTCACAGAGATCCGTCTGTCTCTGCCTCCAGAGTGCTGGGATTAAAGGCATGAACCACCCAGTAAATTTTTTTTCTTAAAAGATTGGCTTAGGTTTTACTCTGACTGGCAAGACTGAAAATTGGGGGCAGGCCAGAAGGCTGTAGACCCAGGGAAGAGTTGATGTACAAACAAGTCTAAGGAAATCTAGTAGTAGAATTCCTTCTTCCTTGGGGACCTCACCCTTGCCTTCTTAAAAACCTCAACTGATTGGGCAAGGCCCATTCACATTCTAGAGTGATGGCCTTTCGTAAAGTTGAGTGATTTAAACAATAACCATATCTTTTAGAAAATTACCTTCACAGCAAATGGAGGATAGTGTTTGACCCAAACCTGAATGTTGTGACCAAGTCAAACAATAGCATAACCACTGCACCCTTGAACAAGAGAATATAGCAATGTCAATATTTATTTTTAATTGCTGTATTAACATTGCAGAATACCCAGGCACAGACATATATACTTCCTAGCCTTGTCTTGTGACAATATTGTATTTTTGAAGGAGAATTCTGAAAGAAATACATTTTTAAACTATATAAAAACTGGGGCTGGAGAGATGGCTCAGTAATTAAGAGCACTTGGATGCTCTTGAAGGAAACCCAGGTTTAGTTGTCACCTTCCACACGACCACTAACAACTGTCTGTAACAACAGTATCAGAGGATCCAACACTCTTTTCTGGCTTCCATGGACAGTACACACACCTGCTACATAGACAATGTACAGGCAAAATACCCTTACACATAAATAAGAAGAAATAAATGTAAATGTAGATGTGTTTTATATGTATGTGTCCACACACACACACACACACACACACACACACATATACACTGGCAATATTGGTTTTAGGAGAATGACACATTGCTATGAGAAGAGATGTAGCAGCTTACAAACATAGTTGATGGTGGTTGGTTTTTACATTACATAAAGCAGTAGTTCTTAACTTGGGGGTCAAATGACCCTTTCACAGGACTTGCCTAATACCTCTAGAAAACATAGATATTTACATTGTGGTTCATAACAGTAACAAAATTAGTTATGAAGTAGCAATAGAAATAATTTTATGGTTGGAGGTCACCACAACATGAGGAACTGTATTAAAGGGCCACAGCATTAGGAAGGTTGAGAACCACTGACATAAAGGCTGCCGAAGTTTGAAAAGAAAAAATTCATATACAAATCACAAATAACCAACCCATGAAAAGGATGACTCCTGCCAGGAAGAAAACACTGAAACATGTTCAACCTCAAAGAAATGCCACTGAGTAGGATGAAGTTTAAATATTTCAATCTCATTTAAAATTTAAAAAATTAATTATTAATGTTGTATGTTAGGAGGGGGCACATATGCCTTGGGAACAGGTGGGGTCAGTTTGCAGGGTCCCTGAGGAAGATTGGTTCCATTCTTTTATTATGTGGGTCCTGGGGATTGAGCTCAGTTTATCAGGTTTGGTGGCAGGCTCCTTACCCACTGAGCCATCTATGTAGCCCACACAAACTCATTTTAAAAAAGAATAAAGTTGTGAGAAACTTAGAAACCAAAATGCCAGTGTCAGCCTTTCAAAATCAGCTTGGCAGGATCCATCTGGAGCTGTAAAAGCATGCCCTTGGGCTTAGTCATCCCTTCCTGGGCTCTAATCTTGAGAAAATAACTTGAAAGATAGTACAAGATATAGACTGTGCAATTTTCCTCACAGCATTACTTATATAATGAAAGAAATCCCTAAGCTAACATCCTGACAATGTAGAGATGCGGGTTAGATATGACTCATTAATTTTTATTCAGTGTAGTCATTAAAGATGTATGCAAAGAGTAGTAATGTGGTAAACATGTTATTATGTAATGTTACATATAACACAGTTATGTCTTGGCTCCCATTACAAATGAAACTTTATGTTACCCAAGTAAACATGTGGGCAAGAGCAGATAAGGAGGTGGGAGCCTAAAGCAGTTTGATCAGAACAAAGGTGGGGATTTTATTTGTTTTCCTCTTATCATCTTGTGAAAGTATTTTGATACAATCAAAGCTTCTTTAAGAAGTAATGATAAATTGACATTCTTCCAGTCACTTCAAACTGGAATTGTTTTATAATTATAAGAGATTTTAAGAACCATGTGATCATCCACCCTGTTGCCCCATGCCCTGCTATAGTGAATATCAATAAAGAACTTAGTGTTTGTGACTGGTCCATGCAGGGTGGATACTGCAGGTTGTGGCATTGACAGCGCCCCCCCATCCTCTGCTGAGCAATTAGACATTTCTTTGTTGATCATAGCCAGAGATAAGCTTCAGAAATTTCTGTCCTAAATAGAAAGAGGAAGCAAGGGACATGTGCCACAAATGATAGGTCTCCTTCCAGTGTTGTTCCTGATAACTGCTTGTTCTAGTTGTCAGAAGCGTTTTATAAAAAATTTATATAATGTACCTTGCACTAAGGAAAGGCCCCTTGAACTATAGTTTGTCTCTGTTCCCAGCTAAAGCCTCGGGTCAACAGTTTTTTTTTTCTGTCGGTGAGTGTGTAGCCCATAAGTGAAAGTTGGTGAAGAAGAAACATTTGGTGTAACATTGCATTGGGGTTTTCCATTTTCTGTCCCATCTCTTGATCTTTCTTTCAGATTGAGACAGTTTCAATAGTGGTTAGTGCCTGCGGGCTTTTGCTTTGTTTGTGGGTTCTTGTTTTCTGATTTTGGAAGCCACTCACAAAGATATCCTTGACAGTGGGGAATTTCCTACTTAGTGAAACAATTGGCCAAGCAGGAAAAAGGCTGCTGCAGGTACTCCAGGCACTCTTGATGCCTGCCAGAACCATGGACTTGGTGTTAACATGTATCACGAACATGTTTTCCAGGGTGGATCACTTGTACACCTTCTTTGTTCAATGGTCTCCCGATGTCTATGGGAAAGACGCCAAGGAGCAAGGCTTTGTGGTGGTAGAGAAAGAAGAACTGAACATGATCGACAATTTCTTCAGTGAGCCGACCACCAAGAGCTGGGAGGTAAACACCTGGGTAGGAAATAGGCTGTCATGACCCCTAAAATGCCAACCACGGACAAAATGGTCTTGTGTTCAGATTCTAAAAACTATGAATAGCTGATACTATTCTTACTCTTTATTTATTTTTTCTAACTATTTAAAATACATTTTTGAAACTTTGTCTCCTATGCCATAAAAAAATGGATGATAAGCTTGATTTGATTGGCAGTTACAGTTTCCCAACCCTGATTTCCCTTTATCCAATTAGACCATCATGTATCAAGTATATCTTGTGGGGCAGGGCATGGCATTATAAAGATGGATGAGATAGGTCTCTATTTGTAATAAGCTTTCATAACTGAGATGGCAGATGAGGGAACAAAGAGAAATATTTCTGTCGCTCCTTCCTCCTTTAAGCCTATTTTTTGACTTATGGATCTCTCTGAGGTCTGGTCCTTTGACTCCATCCTATTCTGTACCTATCTGGGACCCTTCAAAGTGTTTCTATCCTTCTATATTAGGGAGATAGTGAATGACTTCAGGGACATCCTCACTATCAGTTATCGGAGCACATGCGTTGCTTAGTGGTTCTTCCATCTATCATACCCATCTAGACTGTTGCATTCCTGGAAGGTGTATCCTCACACTTGCTCTAATCCTAGCTTGTCAATCATTGGTACAGAAAACCTAGCAACCAAAACAAGGCAGGGTGCCACATACTTGGTGTCCTGCTTCTCCACAGGCAAAGACCGAAGGGTCACTTGAGTTCAAGAGTTTGAGCTCAACCTAGGCAGCATAACTAGGGCTCATCTCAAAAGACAAAACAAAGCAAAAGCCTCAAACCAAGGAGAATGGTACCAAGATAGCTGGATGATACTGAGTTCATCTGGGTCCTCTCCGACTCATAACTGGATCTCTTTCCCTTTTCTGATCCTTTGCCATTCTCCCTAAGCTTCCTTGCCCGCGGTAGCATCCATGCATCCCATAGTATGACCTGCCTTTCACATTATATAGAAGAAGGAATTGGACAAATTTACTTTCTGATACTCCCTCTCCTGCATTTTCAATTATCAATTACATTCTTAGTTTCTGACTCAGGGGGAAAAGGCTCTTTTCCTCTCTAAGGCTGACTTCTGTTTTATCAGTCACAGCTGTCTCTCTTATGTGTCTTTAAAGGCTTTCTTCTTCCTGCATGGTTCCTTATCTTTTACCAGGATAGGATGTTTCCTTGTTTTTGTTTTTTTTAAGGGAAAAAAAAGGAAGAAATATCTCATCTCTTCTAATCTCACTGTGTGTGTATGAGTGTGTGAGAAACACCCTTGTCCCTCAGCTTCATGGTTGTGAAGGAGAAATGTGGACTCCCATAAGATAAAAAGTTTTTTAATCTTAAGCATATCCAGAATAACTCATAATCCTTCAAAATTTTTGTTTCTTTTCCCACATTTATATCTTAGTGGTGTCCAAGCCACAAACCCAGGTGTAATACTAGATCCTTCTCTTTCGTCATCTTGACTAGGCAAATCATCTCCAATCAGAATCATGTTAACTCTGCTTTTAAATGCTGCAGGGCCTTCCACCGCTCTCCTTAGCCAATCCCTTCCTATCCAGTCAAAATTTCTGTAACTTGTTTGGACTCTAGCCCCTACCCACCTCCTGCCTTTCCTCACCCTTATTCAAGATCTTCAAACATACCTTATGTCTTCATTTTATGAAAGCAATGTATGCCTATTGTAAAACAAAACAAACAAACAAACAAAAAACCTTGAAAAGTAGAGTACAGAAAGTTAAAATTAAAAACCCAATAGTACTTGTCACCTTCATACATTTGGACTTTATTTTCTGTTTTGTTTGGGGGCTTTGTAACTGTTGAGGGGATGGGTCCTCCTTTCATTCAGCAAAAGTATTATGTTCTATGTAGTTTGTATATGGCTTTTCCTATCTGGCATAATGTAAGAATTGTTTTAAGTCTTTAAGACCCTCAGTTTTAATGGTTGCCTTTGTTTGTTTGTTTGTTTTAGATAGGTCTAAGCAGGCCTGGAGCTCACTCTGATCAGCCTGGTCTCAAACTCAAGATCTTCTGCTTCAGGCTTTCAAGTGCTGTAATTACAGATCCAATCCATGCATCACCATCCTCCAACTAGTTCCTAGTATTTTTATATCTGTTACAATTTATTTAAGCTTCCCACTTGAATCATTATGTTGTTTAGATCATTTCACAAGAATTACACAAGAATGAGAAAATATACCTTAACTAGTTAGATAATTTCCTGGATGTGAAATTATGAGCTATAAGAACAGTAGATTTCTAATGCTCCCGAGTTTTATGTGTCACCAATTTAACTTTCCAGCAGTGTGAGGGATTTCCCAGAGTATCTCTCCCAGCAAAAAGGATTGTTAATAGCATTCCTTTTTCTTCTTCCTAAACATGCTTGCTAAATTGTAAAGTGAGTGACGTTATCCTATAATTTAATTTTCATTTAATTGACAATTGCTGAGCCAAAAATGAACATACTTATGTACAAGTTAGCTACTTGTGAGTTTCTTGCCTCTTCTTTTTATATCCTGTTTCCCTAGAGCAGGGGTTCTCAACCTTCCTAATGCTGCAATCCTTTAATACAGTTCCTCATTTGTGGTGATCCCCAACCATAAAATTATTTCATTGATACTTCATAACTATAATTTTGTACTGTTATGAATTGCAAATATTTGATATGCAACCCCCAAAGGTTGAGAACCACTGCTCTAGTGGGACCTTAACAGTTCTCTCTACCATTGAGTTCTTGTGATGAAAGAGATTTTTTTCTCTGTTTCACAGATATTCCTTAATGTTCCATTTGTCTTTTAATTTTGTTTGTGGTTTTTATGTTTTCCTAGGTTTCCTGTTAATATAGAGGTAGTCCTGTAGTTGATTTTTTTAAGTTTATATGAAGTATATATGATAGCTAGTACTTTTAATAATAGTTTTTCTCATCACTATTGAGTGATTTCTTAGATTTCATTCATCACATTAATAGGTCTTAAGTATGTGTTTGGATGTATTGTCTATCTTACCATTTCAATACACAAGTACATCCATACACTCTCAGGCTTAAAGCTCTCAGTACCATGTCCCTATCCTTCCACCCCCATGGCCTATAGTAATTGTTAACCATGTTGCCCATCACTGGAATAACCACTTGGGGATACCAGGTACTATTTCTCTCTCTCTCTCTCTCTCTCTCTCTCTCTCTC
>LOJH01041934.1:14392-27046 GCA_001685095.1 Ellobius talpinus | reverse complement strand
TTAGAGGTTTTCTTCATCTGAATCTATCTTTACTGTATATCTCTCTTTTTCTGATCGCATGAGTCTTTAATTTGCTAAGTAATTTGCCTAGGATTAAAGCCCTGGCTAGATCCACTCCATTCCTTAGCTTTCTGAGAGTCTAACCTCATGACGGAGGTACTGGCCAGAGCCACAATTATTGCCACAACTCCATGGAGTTTCAAGGTCTCTGCCATCACCAAGAAGCATGCTCTCGGCTATTCATCAACACCATTTAAGTGTTTGGTGGTGGGCCCTCTTAAAAAAGCTGCAAGGTATTTGCAGCTAAAGCTGAGTTAGGAAACCTCTCTTAAATGAGACACACTTGCTTCTAACAAACAGAACCCACCTGAGAAAATGCTGCTACCAAGAAGCCATGCTTAACTCTGTTCTTTTGTGTCTAGAATTACTTCCCAAGCTCTCTCAGGTTTTATGTGGATTCAGTTGTCCACATTGGTGCCATTTGTTGACAGAGATTTCTGCCCCGTCTGGTCCTGCATCCCTTCAGTCCCAAAGAAACACACAGAGGTCTACATTAATCATAAACTGGTTGGNTGTCTAGAATTACTTCCCAAGCTCTCTCAGGTTTTATGTGGATTCAGTTGTCCACATTGGTGCCATTTGTTGACAGAGATTTCTGCCCCGTCTGGTCCTGCATCCCTTCAGTCCCAAAGAAACACACAGAGGTCTACATTAATCATAAACTGGTTGGTCTATTAGTTCAGGCTTCTTATTAACTCTCACAGGTGGAAGTGGACACCACCCTCCAAGCCTGAGTGAAATTTGGGCCTTATTCTTCTTGAAGGAAAAGCCAGATGCCATTCTCCAATTGACAATCCAAAAGGAGAAGATAATCCTACAGGGTTTTTGTTGTAGAATTGCCCAGCGACATCCCATATATAACAAGTGCTTTGAATACTAATCCTGTGAGTTTGAAATCACGGAATCTAAACCTCATTTATTTGAAGAACACGGATATAAGAGCATAGGAAGTTAACGTCACAGCTGTGAGAGAGTGAAGGTTTCCCTGAGTGGTGAAATTCTGGAATGATTTAGCCTCAGCACTTAGGCGGGTAGGTAGGTAACTGGCCAGTAGTCAGTTCAGATGCCCTCAAATAAGGATGTCTAGCAGCTCCTTCTTGAGCCTGCATACCAAGGGTCTCTTGGGTCATGTCAGAGACATATTCCTGAAAGATCTGCTTTTTAATCTTAAATTTTCCTCAGTCAAAATATTCTAGTCTTTCTCACCCTCCCAGAATAGTAAGGCAACTTTATACGCTGTCTCAGACAGAGAGACCTTTTCTAACAAGTGTCTCTCCTCTAAAGAGCTCCATTCTAACGGACTTGCAATACCAGACCCCTGCCAATTCCCCTGAGAGTGTTAACCCATGGGGATTGAGTCTTGTGAATCAATTTCTCTGGGTGTCTTTTTAGGAGATTATTAACCTTTACTTCTTTTCCAGATGACTGGGGCTGCCAAGCCCAATATAGATAATATTGAATTCTCAAGTCTTTTGTCGGACCCTGAGTTATTTCTGCTTAAAAGTAGGTCCGTTGTCACTCTGGAGACTTTCAGGTAGCACAATCTGTGGGGTTATTTTGGAGAGTAACACACTAATTGCCTCTGTGGTTTTTGCTGTTTTGCATGGGAAAGTTATAATAAAAGTGTCTACCAAGACTGGGGTATACTTGGGATTAGGTGCACCACACATGGGAGTGAAATCCAATTGCCAATCTTCCTTAGGGTAGGCTCCCTGCCTATCAGTGCTTGGAGTTGGAGTCACCTGTTTGAGGAGTTACTGTTCTAACATTTATTACCTGTTGGCCTATGTCTTTTAGGCCCTGCCCTGTGAACAACCCTTTTGCCGGAAATGATTGTGTTTTCCTGTCCCAGGCGATACATCTGACATGGTACCTTAAGCTTTCCATTGTAGAATTTTTCCATTGTAATAAATGGCTGCTCATTAGCTATTAGCCACCGTCTTCAGGGGTCCAGACAACACCTGATCTTAAAGACAAAGACCATTTCTTTGAGCAATAGTTGAGTCTCTTGGGAGTAGGAAAGGATTCCTCTTGGGTATTTTTTGTAAGCCAATGAAACCCTTTTGGCCTCAGAGCCAACCATCCTGTATGCCTTTGTCATGGAATCATGCTCTTTCTGATTCCCAGGACAGGGAATTACAGACCCTTGAGGGGGTAAAGGACTCAAAATTTCTTGAGAATGCTTTATAGGAGTTCCAGCATTAGTTAGGAGACCTCTTTCCATCCATTAGGAGGCCTCTTCCCTCCCATGTAGCTACATAGACTTGGGGGGATGAGGAAGGCATATTGGCATCTGTCCAAATGTGGATTCAT
Organism: Ellobius talpinus; assembly: GCA_001685095.1. NCBI lineage: Eukaryota > Metazoa > Chordata > Mammalia > Rodentia > Cricetidae > Ellobius > Ellobius talpinus. The sequence goes on along the minus strand of LOJH01041934.1, from coordinate 24,673 downwards.
TCAGGTGGCCCTACTCCAGGGCTCAAATGAGAACTATTAGCTCAGTTGGTTGAGCTTTTGAGTTTCTGGGTTTGGGTCCTGATTCTTGTACATCGAAGTCAATCCTTGTCACACATCTTGCTTATCAACTTCCTTCTTTCATGAAGGAACTTCTGTCTGCACGTGAGATCAAACTAGGTTTTTACAGGAGTTGATCTAAGAGATCAGGTTGTCTGCATAGCTCTCCGTGAGAACCTCCTCACGGAAGTGCAAAGCTTCCCCTACCTCCTCTGGCAGATAGGTGTCCGTGTTTAGGTTTTGACAAGTCTGAAGAGTAACTTTAGGTTTCTCCAGCATGAGGGCCTGCTGTTTAAAGTCTGCTGTCAATCAGACTTAAGTTTCCCTTAGCATTTAGAATGCCCCATGTCATAGGCACATAAACCACAAGGGGGCACGCAAGAGTAATCTTTGGGCCTTCAGTAATCTGGAGACAGGCCACTGCATCTTCTTGTAGGCATCCAGGACATTCCTTTGCCACTGGATCTAATGCCTTACTTAGGTATCCTATAGACTGGGGAGAATGACCTGTGAGCTGAACAATTATACCCAGAGCTACGCACTGGCTCTAAGTTACACACAGTTGGAACTAGGCTGAGTACCCACAACCAAGGAAGGAGCTTCAGTCAATACCTCTTTTCTGGAGCACCCTGAGAGACAGGGATTCATTTGGTTTTGGTGGAGAAATCAGGCCTCCTCGAGGGCCTGGTATAGAGGTGTAACTAGTTCTGTGTAACCAGGGATCCATATTCTACCATATTCCAGAACTCCAGAAAATGCCCTCATCTGCTTCATAAGATTTGGAAAACCAGGGCAGAAGCATCGTGCTGAGAACCGCACTCTGAGTCAATCATGAATTTGCCCTTCTGGTCCCCTATAGTCTATATTCCTTAGGGCACCTCAAGATTGATAGGCACAGCTGGAGCCACTCCGGGAGTCCATAGGACCCATCAATTGTGAAAAAGATGTTGACCTAGGACCCAGCTGGCTTCAAGGGTACTGTTTTTCCCAATGATTTCCTTTGAAGACAGAGGAAGGTGCGGGGCAGGGGTGATTCTGAGGGCATCCTTGACAGAAGTGGCTTGAGTGTTTACTGAAGAAGCAGCTTGCACGCTGGGCAGAGTCTCGAGGAAGTAAAAACCTCGTCAGCTTGGCCGTCCATCATAGAAGCTACCAACGCCCCATCTCTCATGGCATCTCCTCCCCCCGCCCCATTTGTTGGTCCTGCTTATAAAAGTAACTAACTCTGGGTCTGTCTTCTCTCATGTCTAGTATCTTTGGGAAAACAAGGGGGACACGGAGAATATGAGGAATGCAAGCATTTAGGAAAGAACCAAAGGTCGTGGTCTGTCCCTAAACTAACCATTGTTATCCAGGAAGTCATTAGGTTGCCTATTTTTGCTACGCCCAATACAGATGAATGCTCATTTTCCTCAGGAGACCCAATCTTGTGAAATTGTCAGAGACCCTTCTTGGATACTAATGGGTCAATATAAACTCCAGACCAGAGTCCGTGCGGATCACCTCCTGCCTCCTGCCGTGTGAAGCAGATTCCAGATCTTAAATCCCAGGAGGTGGTTTCTCAGATTTTAATCTCCCCCAGTTATTTCTAGTTTAGGCCAGTAGGGGGAGCTAGCCAATCTCTATTCGCAAGGATCGATGCCAACCTAGGTTCGTGGGATATTTGGTTTTAATGTCAACTTGCCACAAATAAGAATCACCTGAGCAGGGTTCTTCACCTAAAGAATTGTTCTGATTGCCTTAAATGATGTAGGAAGACCAGTCCTGAGTGTGGGCCGGACCTTCCTGTAGCAGCCCAGATCAAAAGAGCGTGGCAGAATGAAGATCATTTTTTTTTAACCTGCTCAGCTGCTGACAAGATGAGTTGTCCTGTTGCTGCTCCTGGTTCCTTGGCTGATGCCAGCATTTCCAGACTTCCATCACTGACCAAGGACCAATGCTTCTCTGGGAACCTTACAGAGCTTCAGATTAGGATAACAGAGCAACTACCTCTTCAGCGTGGGACGACTTCAGCTGCGGAGGCAAAACTGGAAAACTCCCAGATCCTAAGCCTTTTGGGTATGAGACAACTGTTATTAATATTTTTAATGGAATTTAATACTATTTTGTTTATATACTAATTTAAATAAACATGATAATATATATCTCCTATCAGTTCCTTTCCTTTAGAGAATCCTGACTAATACAGTTACCAAGTGGTTTGACTTGTTTCAAAAACCCTCATATGTATATTATTAGATGCTTCCTTAATGGCCCCTTTCATTTGGATTTAGACAGGTAAGATAGGCACAAGATGAAAGATAAGACACTGAAGGAAAAAGCGCCACTGCTAATCAGAGACGATTATGATTAACAGGATAAGGGTGAAAAACTTAATCTCATCAGGAGCAAAACTCATGAAGTCTCCCTGGAGCCAGATAGCAGTAATTAACTCTGAGAGCTCGTGGGCCTCGGCTCCAGGGGGTGGTTGCCAGCATGAGGTTTCTGTCTCAGCTGTATGGAAAAATTATCTTACTCATTTAGCACCGGCATTATAGCTAAAATCTAAAGGGACCTCTCCCTATCAAAGAGAAGGGAGAGATAAAATCACCCATCCTGCAACTTCCATGTTGCCTAGAGCATGCTAGGGGCACTCCCCCATTCCAGGATCGGGGAAGATGCCGGCCACTTGATGGTTGTCCCTTCCTATCTTTCCTTTCATGGTTTGGCTCGGTCTATACTGAACATATTTAGTTGGTGGTCCTCTAAAGACATGTTGGATGACTCTCCCAAAACGTTGCTTTCTGGGTGGGTGTCTGAATCAGCTTCATTCTCTCAGGCAATTAAAGAACTAAGATGCGGTGGGGGGGATCGCACACAGCAAGCAGCAACAGGTACCAGGGAAGGAACCAAGATGGAGAGAGGAAGGGAGTGGAGGGAGGGAGGGACACAAGGAGAAAGAATTTCCACAAGGGGAAAGGGAATTTAGAAACCAAACTCAAGCATCCCAAAACCTGAGTGTTTTTTGGTGTAGATTACAGGTTCTCCCCTCTATTTTAAATTAGCAAACTTAGACAAAGAAGAGAATTCTAATGGGCCCACACTTCATGCAAGTTTTTTTTTACATGTTCATGATTGGCCTTGAACACATCTGGATCAGTCTGGACCAGAGAGCTGGAAGGGGCAGTCTTGCTGTTGGNGGGGGGGGAATGCTCAGCTTTGTCTTAGGTAAAGAGGATAACAAAGAATCCTGAAGTTCGCCACCTTTACAGCCTCTCTGCAGCCCCTTTCCCTGCCTGTCTGTCTATGTCTTAATACTTCACCAGGTTACTGTGGACCAGAATTCTCACAGGCTCAGTCCCTGGTCACTGTGAACCTGCGTGGTCCACCTAGGCTGATGCTGAGTCGTGAACCCATATGGTCCTTCCAGGCTCAATTCTGCATCGCTGTGGGTATGCGCTGGCCTCCCTGCCTCTGTGGCTGGCCAGTGTGAACCCTCACGGACTACTAAGCAAAGTGCACCAGTGTTGCCCTCCACATTCAGTGTTAGACAACAGTGAACCTGAATGAATTCAAAGGTTGGGAGCTGAGTAACTGTGAACCCACATGGCCTCCAAGGCTTAGTGTGGGCTCACTTTCATCCTCCGGGGCACCCTAATATTTTTCTGGTTCACTTTGAAAACCCCTGTCTGCCAAGCTTAGTATTCATACAATGTGAACTCACCCAGGAGTCCCAAGTTCAATGTGAGATCACTCACTCTAAGCCTGAATTGACCTCCATTCCTGGTCACTGTAAACACATACAGCCCCTGCACCCTGAGACTCAGTTCCAGGACACTATAATTCCATTTGGCCTTTCAGGCTCAGTTCTGAGTCACTGTAAATCTGCATGGCCTCCCAGGTGATATTAATTACTCTCCTGTCGCTATGATTAAATGCTATTACCAAGGCAACTTAGAGAAGGACAGGTATATTGTGCTTATGGTTCCAGAAGACTAAGTGTGTATCATCGCTAGGAAGAACAGCAACAGGTAGGCACTTGGAGCTACAACAGGAAGCTGAGAGCTCACATCCTTAGTGGCAAGCATGAAGCAGAGGGCAAACTGGACGTAGGGTAAGACTATAAAATCTCAGATTCCACCCCCATTGGCGTATGTCCTCACACACTCATCTGCCTCCCCAAACAGTACCAGAAACTAAACACTAACTCTTCAAATTCTGAGCCTATGGTGGACATTTCTCATTCAAACCACCGCACAGACTGAGGGGCCATCACCGTGAAGGGCTGCAGCCTCTAACTCAGTGGCAGATGACTGTGAACCTGTGTGGTATCCCAGGCTTACTGCCAGTTCACTGTGAACTGCATGACCTCCCAGGCTCAATGCCAACTCACAGTGAACCTCATTGCCTTAAGGTTTAGTGCCATGCAATTGTGAAGCCACATGGACTCCCAGGCTTAAGACCAGGTCACTACACATCCCCAAGACTCCTCAGGCTCAGTGTCAACTCACATAAAACAGCTTGCACTCTCAGGCTCCGTGTTTGTTTGGTCACTGTGCACTAGGATTTTTTTCCCAGTCTCAATGTGTTATCACTGGGAACCCACACCACTTCCCAGGCTCAAGACCAAGTCCTCTGAACTCATGGCCTCCCAAGCTATGTGCAGGATCACTGTGAGCCCCATGCACTTACCAGGATCAGTTCCAGGTAACTGTGAACCACACGAACCCCCACTTTCACTACAAGATCACTGCATGGAGGATGCCCTCCGAGGACACTGCCAGACCACAGTGGAGCCGTGTGGGCCTCTCTGGCTACATGACCATGAATCTTCAAGGCCTCTCTATGAATCACTGTGAATTCCATGGGCTTCCTTGGCTCAGTGACAGCTAACTGAACCTGCAGAGCCCTCCCAGGCACAGTCCAGGGTCACTATGAGCACCTGTTGATATCACAGTTTCAATGTGGGGTCACGGCTAACTCTCATGCCTTTTAGTCCCAGGTCACTGTGGATAATTAATGTGGTAGTTTGGATTAGAAACAACCCTCATAATCTTGGGTACTTAATCACTTGGTCCCTATTTAGTAATGCTATTTGGGGACAGTTAGATAGTGTAGCATCACTGAAGGAAGTGGAGGTGGGCTTTGAGATTAAAAGCCTCACAGCAGCTCCTATTCTCTCTACAGCATGCTTGTGATTGAGTTTGTGAGCAGCATGCTGCTCTGGCCACAGTGTCTGCTACTTGTTGCCACTCTTCCCTGTCATGATGAAACTCTTATTCTTCTGGAAGGGCAAGTAACCCTTTCTTCCGTAAGCTGTCTTAGTCAGAGTGCTTTAACACAGCAACAGAAAAGTAACTAATAATGACTGTGGACGCACCATTATGCCAGGACCACGTGACCCACATGGGCCTCCAAGGCTCAGTGGCTATTTCACTATGACTCACATGGCCTACCAGACTCAGCATAGGTCACTGTGAATTCCTCTGGTCTTCCTGTCCCAACGATCCCATTGATCAGTGTGTCTTTTTTATACAAGTACCATGCAGTTTTTATTAGTATAATTTTGTGGTCTGGGATTCCCCTCTGTATGCTGTGAATATGTTTTATTACCATTGGTTAATAAAGAATCTGCTTTGGGCCTATGGCAGCACAGAATAGAGAAAGGTGGGAATTCTAAGCATAGATAGAGGAGAAAAGAAGGCAGAGTCAGGGAGATGCCATGTAGCTGCCGAAGGAGACAGACACCGGATAGAATCTTACTGGTAGGCCACAGCCACATGGCGATACACAGATTAATAGGAATGGGTTAATTTAAGATGGAAGAGTTACTTAATAAGAAGCCTAAGCTATTGGCCAAGCAGTTGTAATTAATATCATTTTTGTGTGATTATTTCAGGTCTGGGCTATCAGGAAATGAACAAGCAGCCTTGGTCTACAGTTTTGTAGAATCATTTAAAACTAGTCATTCTTTTATTGTTCAGGATTTTTGGCCATCCTGAGATCTTTGTGTTTCCACATGAAATTAAGTTTTCTCCAGTTTTTGTGAAGAATTGCACTGAAATTTCAATCAGTATTTCATTGTATCTAGACAGCGTTTTTGGCAGGATTGCCTCACAATTCTAACCCTACCCACCCATGAGCATGAGAGGTCTTCCCTACCTGATACCTTCAATCTCTTTTTTCAATGTCTTCAAGTTTTTGTTACACAAGTCTTTTACTTCCTTGGTTAAGTTTATTCAAAGAATTTTTTAGGCTATTGTAAATGAGGCTGTTTCCCCAGTTTCTTTCTTAGGGTGTTTGGTTGTTCTATAGTAAAGCCACTGATCTTTATGTGTTCATTTCTGTGCTGCTACTTTTATGAATGTTTATTAGTTGGTGTTCTCTGTTCAGAGTCTCTAGGATACTTTTCCTTTTTCTTTTCTTATTCATACCCCCTTTATCTTCTTCATTTGTCTTATTCCTCTAAGTGAAATTTCAAGTGCTATATTAAACAGGAGGTGGAAGGGTGGACATGCTTGTCTTGTACCTGATTTTCTCCATTTAGCATGACGTTGGCTGTGACTGGCTGTACTGTCTTCACTATATTGAGCTATGTCCTCTCTCTCACTGGATTCTTCAGGATAAAATCCTGAAGAGATACTGGATTTTGTTAAAGGCCTTATGTGCATCTATCAAAATGACAGTGTGATATCTCTTGGATCTGTTTATGTACTAAATTATACCACAATATAATTATATTGATTTATGTATGTTGAACCATCCTTGAGTCTCTGGTATGAAGCCAGTTTGACCATGTTGGGTAATTTTTTGACATGCTCTTTGGAGAGATTTGCCTGTAAGTTTCTTTCTTCTTTCTTCTTCTTTTTTTAAATCCTTGTTTTGTTTTGGTATCAGGGTAATAATAGTAGCTTAATAAAGAGAATTTCTTTTTTTTTCTACTTGACAGAATAATTTAAGGAGACTGGGGTCAGTTCTTTGAAGAGCTGGGAAAATTCTCTGTGGACGTCTTGCTCTGGGATTTTTGTATTGGGATATTTTAATTCTTCTATCTCACTGGTTGGTGAGGGGTATATTTAAATAATTTTCCTCATCTTGATTTAACTCTTTTAGGTGTATGTGTCTATAAAGTCATCCATTTCTTTTAGATTTTCTAGTCTAGTTTAATATAGATTATTAAAGTATATCCTTACCATTCTCTGAATTTCCTCAGTGTCCATTGCATTCTTTCCCTTTTCATCTCTAACTTTAATAATTTTGGACTTCCCTGTGTATATTTTGGTGAATTTGGTCAAGCTTGTCAATCTTGCTGGTCTTATTCTCCATAATTGTAGGAGCTTTTATTGTTTTACTTTTAACTGAAGCAAATATCTAATACTTTCCAGATGATTAAATGTTACTTTTTTGTTTTATTTTAGCTTTGATATCATAACATAATTACATTATTTCCCCTCCCCTCTCTACCCTCTAAACCAGTGGTTCTCCACCTGTGGGTTACAGCCATCTGAGGATCAAATGACTTTCTCACAGGGTCACCTAAGACCATTGGAAAACACTGATTTTACATTATGATTTGTAACCATAGCAAAATTACAGTTATGAAGTAGAAGCAAAAATACTGTTATGGCTGGGGGCTCACCATGACGTGATGAACTGAATGAAAGGACCACATCATAGCATTAGGAAGACCGAGAAATGCTGCTTTAAACCTGCCCCCAGGCCTCCTTGCTCTCTTTCAAATTCAGTTTTTTTTTCATTAATTGTTGCTGTGTGTATGTGTATTTGAGGGCTCACAGAGTACTATATTGCCACAGTTTCCTCACATGGTTGGTCTCATGGTGAATGCACACAAACGGAGGCCACCAAGAACCTACTGTGTTGCCAGGAAACTGTGGTTTAGAACACTTCGGTGTACCTATTTGCACCTGACAAATCAACTGAGTAACCATCCGCTCTGCTTGGCCTTTGCTGGGCAGCCACCAGCTTCCTAAAATGCCTTGAGTGTATACTAGCCAAAATGGCCACATTGGCAGCAGGAGGGTGGTCCAGAGAAGTCCATATCTGACACACTGACATCGTAAGAAGGATGTCTTGCTTGTTAAACATTCTCAAGAAAGTTCTAGGAGACTTGGAATTACTGCCACGGGAATCCCCAAACAACTACCCTGGTTTTCTACCAACTCTCTCCTATCTTGAGATTTTTCTTAGCTAATTAGCAAATCTTGCTGGCTCTCGGCCTCCACCATCACATACCCCAGTAACTGACTGTGGGTGATCATCCAAGCTCCAAGAGTAACACGCCCACCACAGCACAGAAAAAGATAGAAGGACAGGTGTGCAGGCCTGGCTGGAAGGCACCAAGGGGGCAGCCAAGGAAAAGGGGTAAATTTTACCTCATCAGCCTTCCCTGCACCTGTCTGTGTTGCTCATGGCTGGCAGAAGTCATCTCAGCACCACACCATACTGACAGATGACTCTTCCCCTGAGTCTCTTTTGGAATCCCGTGGCTATTGAAATTCTGCGACATTAACTTGACAGATCAATTCTAGGGACAACGGGGACCTAGAACAATTGTGACTGCCTAAGCGTTTGTAGGAAACACTTTGTGCTTGAGAAAGATAAAGGATAGCCGTATCTTTCTGATTGCGGTGAACATTTCATAGAGGTAAGATGTTGAGAAGAAATAAACTGTGCATGACACTCCATTCTTCCACTCCTGAGTGACATTTGCACTTTTGTGTTCAATTCTAGCAGAAACTGTAGTCACTAGTGTTGAACTCACCGTGTAAACAAGTCAGAGTATACATTCATTCACTCATAAGGAATGCACAGGTATCTAGGCAGGGGCTGTGGCAAAATGGAATTAAACTTGATCACCCCTTAAACAAGCCTGGAGATTCCACGCACAGATAAATGAGCCAGATCTCAAGTTGACCTCCCATCAGAAATGTGCATCAGAGCTCTGGAGACTTTTCAGTAAATTTCCCATGACTTGCAAGGGTAAGAGAATCTCAAAGCACAAGCTTCTTTCCTCGAATCTATAAGAAAATAGTCCTAAAGGGGAGTCCATTTTCAAAAATATAAAGGACCACATCCCAAAATTTTAAAGCAGCTTCTAAGAGAAAATAAAAGGTAGTGTCAAAATAATGCTGGAGAACTTCCAGGTAGGTGTAACCTCTGGCCAGTCTGAAGGTGTATATAGGAGTTTCCTGAGTCCTCTATAGCCATGTATAGCAAACTGGGTGACTTCAATCAACAGAATACCCTTCCCTTCCAGGATGGTGGCCAGGGTTCTAAATCTAGATGCTGGCAGAGCCACCTTCCCTCCTAGGGTTCTGGGGAGAAGCCTTCTATGACTTGTAGATTCTGGAGGCTTGTGGTGTTACTTGAGCACAGGCGTGTCTCTCTGACAGCAGCCTTTACAATCACATGGCTTTTCTTCTGTGCCCATGCCTTCTCTTTCCTTATCCAGACAGTTGACCATGATTCTAATCCAGAAGGACTTTAAAGGCCCCTTTTCCAAATAATGTCATAGTCATTTTCAAGGGGACAGAGCTTGACCCACGACTCAACTCAGAACAGTTAAACAAGGAAGGAAAGACAGCAGGACAGGAGGCCCCCATAGCTATATGTCCTCGGCTTTTCTGCTTGTGTTTGGTCTATAGTCAAAGCTTACACTTGAAAGAAATCATAAAAATTTGCTTATGCTAATAATCCACAAAATTGAAATGTGCTTTCCTGGAGGCCAGGAGGCTTTATTTACAGTTACCTACAACAACATTTTCCTAGAGCCAATCTCCTGTGTGCTGTCAGAGACCATCAGTATGACAGCCTGTTGAGGCAACGGCTTGGCAGATGCTTCAAGTCCCTTCCTGTGTCCCCAGTCACAAGCTCTTCCTCCCACTCACATACCCCACTGCTTAGTGCTCAGTTCTTAGACTTACACAAGGCTTTTGTATCTTGTGTTCTCTGAGAACTCCACCAAAGCATTTGCTTAAGGCATTGGATGTTTTCAAGCTTTTCACTCTGAAGCCTGTCTATTAGGAACACGAAGCAGAGAACTAATACAATAGAAGCTTAAAGGATTATTTTAAAAAAAAAACTTAATCTGGACAAGTCCATTATTACACATGGACATAAAAACGCCTCAAATATATTTTTAATATTTATTTATTATGTATACAATATTCAGTCTGTGTATATGCCTGCAGGCCAGAAGAGGGCACCAGACCTCATTACAGATGG
>LOJH01041932.1:0-14300 GCA_001685095.1 Ellobius talpinus | reverse complement strand
AGAGAGAGAGAGAGAGAGAGAGAGAGAATCCTGAATCCTGGATGCTGAACAATCTCCTTGGACTAAATTCAAGCTGCCGAAGCTTTTGCCGAGAGCCCTGGCTCCCCCTAGTGACCATATAAAGAATCGACATTCAGCATAGCTGTGATTCTAAAGGGGAAGTTTCTTGCCAGAGAAACAAGGTCAAGCAGTTGTATCCAGCACACCTCAGCACTCTCGTAGCCTGGCTTCTGGGTCAGTCCCCAGCCTGAAAATGCCGCAGCTGTGCTGGGTTCAGAGTCTTCACAGTGCCTCAGAGGCCCGTGGAAATTTCATCAGCTCGAAGCCGAACGCTTGTGGAGGATTTTTAACTCCCCAAAGTCCTTGGTAACCAATGTTTAGGTACAATCCAAGGGCTGGAAATTAACTCTGCTATTGACACGATGGAGGCTTGAAAAGTGCACCTAAAAGCCGCCCCAACTCCGGTTCCCATATCTAAATAATTGATAGGTTTTTAATAGCTATTGTTGAGACGCTGACAGCCTCTTATTAAGGCTCTTATCGGAGTTTTCTGCCTGTTTTCGCCTTGGAGAAGAGAGGGAAAGTTTGCCCAGTTGCAATAATAGAGATGATTTTCCAGGCAGTCTCAGCACTATTCACCATCCTGGGCCTCCCACAGCCCACGAACAGGGAGGGAAACGGTCACAGCCCAGCCCTGATCACCCTTGTTCTCAGAGCCAGTGTGCTCCCTTCTCCCTGGAAGGCTGAGTCCTGTGCAGGAATGACCCCTAAAACAGCTCCTTGGGGAGAAATCACCCGCGGAGTCTGAGCTCCTTGACTGCCTTGGGCAGCGCAGCCGCAGCCAGGAAACGGGCTAGAGGGTGGTATTCACTTAACTGGCTCGGCAACAGGAAAGCCTTTGCTGAATGCACATGGAACTCTCCAAGGCCCTGCAGGGGCCCCTGAGGCTGGTGGCCTTTGCAGGAGCAGCTGAGACAAGAATGGATGTTCCCCAAAAGCATCCCTCTCTCTGTACCAAGCCTTGCAAACCGCTTCTAAGGCAGAGATAGTGAAAGCAGCAGCTGGCCCCAGCTGGACATTCTAGAACCCCACACTCGTGGGGCAGAGCTGTGGGCCAGGGGCTTTCTTAACATGCAGCTTGGCAGATACAGGAATGGTGCCTGGCCAGAGATTGTCAGTCTAGTTTAAGAGATGAGGAAACACACCCTGAAGCGACACACTGAAGGAAAGTTTCTGAGGCGGAGACTGACCTATGTCTGTCCACCCACAGAACACCCAGTCGCCAACTGAGCCCCATTCTTCTGTCGCAAACCCCGCCAAGTGCTGTACCTCCCTGCCACAGGCCTTGGTCTCCCCACTGGCTCGTCTCAAAGTCATCCTGTGGGGCCAATACAAGACACAGCACACGGGCCCCCTGTCAGACACCGTGGTCCCACTTGTCACCATCTAGAAGATGTGGCATTTCTTTCCCTTAAATTCACGGATTTCCCCTTTTCCTGTGGTGGTAGTTACTGCGCTACAGTGGCAAAGAATGTATTCCTACTCATTTTAGAACCATCTCTCAGCAGCTCTCAGGGTGAAGGATAAGATGCCACTCTCTCCAGGCTGTACCCTCAGCCGTGGAGACAGCCTTTGTCATCTCTCCCCTGGACAAGCTGCCAAGACATTCCTCGCAGACCTGGTCCTAAAGCACCCACACCCTCTCCACCACTGTCTTCACAGCCGGGCTCCCACACCAAATGCCACCCACTCCCACCATCCAGGTTCCCAAAGCTCTTCTTCCTTCACTTTCAAGCTAAAACCCTCCTCTCTGACTTGACGTCCCAGGTCCTGTTTCAGTTTAGTTTGGTTTAATTTTTGAGACAGGTGCTTGTTTTGTAGCCCAGGCTGGCCTCAAACTCAAGACCCTGCCGCCCCAATGCCGCATGCTAAGATTACAGGCATGCACCCCCACAATCAGCTCTACCCACAGTATTTTAGGGTTTCAATGCACCAGCACCTCCCAAACCTCCCCCCAGTACCCATCTTCCACTGGCCATGCCATCCATCTGCATTTCTTCCCTGGAAACAGACATTGCGCCTGGTCATGTCTTTAAACATCGCTTATACCCTTTCCTCTGGCCCCACTACCCTTCCTTTTCACGAAGCAATTTCGGGTGCCTAAAGGCACCCTGAAGAAAATACATAAGCAACCAGGCCTGGTGGCTCACACCTTCATCCCAGCACTCCAAAGGCTATGGCAGGAGGATCAGAAGTTCAAAGCCATCTTCGGCTACATAGGGAGTTTGAGAACGTTCTGGTCTACATTAGACAATGTCTCAAAAAGAGAGGGGGAAACATAAAGAAAATTAAGTGCATGCACAAGCTACATGGGGGGAGCATAGCTACAGGGTGGGGGGCATTTATACCAATCCAAAATCAGAACTCTTAGCCGCCAAAAGACAACTAACCCAATTTTTTCAATTGTGTACAAGACTAGAGCAGATGAAAAATATATAAATGGTTGCTACCATGGGGGGAAGAAATGCACTTAAATTCATTAGTCATCATGGAAATTCAAAATGAAAGAGAAATGAGATCTACCCACAGCCCTTTCCCTACGATGGCTAAAAGAAAAGCATTTTGTATTGGTGAGGCTGTAGGGCAACTAGACTTCACTCACACCGACAGCAAAAGCGCTAATCACTCCAAGTAGCAAGCAATGAGGAAGAAGACAGAGGTTTTCGTAAGACTTGGGCAGAGATGACCCCCAGGGGCTAGGTCCTTATCACAACTCTGTGGGCCCCTTAGACACCCATCAGCAAATGAGGAAGTGATGAAACTTTAGTGGGTGGGGATACAACAGAAGAGTAAGAACAGTGAGCTGTTGATATTGCAACATGATGACTTTCTGAATGAACATATGTATATGTCTGTGTGTACGTGTGCATATGTGTGTATGTGTATAACACCTCTACAAAACCGAGAACCAATTCCTTTATGCCTATTAGCAGCCAGAACAGTGGGCACCTCCAGAGGGGGTCGAAATTGGTTAGGAAAGGTATATAAGAGGAGTGTTTGTTATCTTGCTTGGAGGTCTGGCTCAGGAGCAAATGCACTTGTGACTATTCACTGAACTGATTTCAAATGGGTTATGCATTGCTTTTCTCATATGACTCCATTGAAAGAAAGAAGATTGTATAGTCAGACAATCTGATTCAAATCCTACTTCCAGTTTATTTTATTAGGTTAATCCCTGAGACTCCAATGTCTTGTCAATACAGGGCGAGCAACCATGGCTGGAGAGTTGGCTCAGTGGCAAAAGGAACTTGTTGCAGAAAACCTGGATCCAGCGCCCAGCCCTCATGCCGTGGCTCACGGCCAACTGTAACTCCAGTTTGAGGGGATCCCGTGCCCTCTTCTGGCCTGTTCAGGTACCAGGCACATATGCAGTGCACACATATGCATGCAAGTTAATCATCATTCATGTGCTTAAAATAAAAATTAATTAATTAAAAAAACATTAAATAGGAGCAACAGTGTCTCTTACCTGAGTACTTTGAAGCTATTAAGTGAGATAATTGAGGTTTGTCAAGAGTCTCTCAGGACCAGAAACTTGGGAAATCACACTGCAAGTGTTGATGATTCAAAACTACTTATTCAAGGTCCTGCGTGAGACAGAAGGATAACCCTCACAGCATGGCATGGAGGAGGACTAGGATAAGCCAGACACGTTGTGCCCGCTGCTTGCTGCCCCACAGGGATGACACAAGGCCAGAATACTTGGAAGACGCAAGATCCCCTAGGACATAAACAGAGGCAGGCATTGTCATTTATGCCCAAGTTATAATTCCTGGGCTCCTGGAGGCTTCAAGAAGATGATAGTGGGTATTGCCCAGTGATTCGTTGGGGAGTTCTTGAGATGTGGAGCAAACAGCCCAGCCCTGGATAAGCCTGCCAACAGGCAAACTTGGAAAGGAGTAGAGCATAGGCCACACATGGCAGTAGGTGAGAAATCTATCTCTGCATGGCCTCTCTGCAATTCTGGGTAACTGAGCCCCACCCTACCTGCCAGAACACCTGATTCCCTTATGTACACTAGCAGCATGGCCTCCTGCTGATGCTGGTGGGGCTCATCCCCCTGCTGAGTCACAAGAACTGAGATTAGATCCCCAGACCTGACTTTGCCACCATCAAACATGTTGGAGAGGCCTCCTCCTCCACGAACTAATTAATTTGTGATCCCCGACAGGGGGTCCACTGCATCCTGCATCTGCCAACCTAATTATGAAATAGCCCTTGCAGGCTGGCTCGCAGCCTTAGGTGATCCCAGCACAGGCGCCAACAGCTGGAGGGGACGACAGCGACCACCCGTAAACAGATGATAAAATGAAGTCATCAGAGATGCTAAAGACAATAATGATAACCACACCAGCCAGCATTTATTGAGCTCATAGGAGGTGGCATGTACTTAGGGATCTGCCCCCAGCAGGGCTCAGAAGGTATTAAGAGCATCCCATTTTTCAACAGAAAACTAGGGTTCAGAGAAGATGACAAACTTACCTAGGATTACAGCCTGTGACACAGCGGTTCTCGACCTTTAATGCTGCGACTCTTTATTTCAGTTCCTCATGCTGTGGTGACCACCAACCATAAAATTACTTTCATTGCTACTTCATAACTGTAATTTTGCTACTATTATGAATCGTAATGTAAATATCTGATTTGCAGGGTATCTGGTATGCGACCTCTGTAAAAGGGTCGAGAGACTTCCCGTGAGTTGAGAACCAGTGCCATAACAGCTACAAGGTACAAATGTAAGGCCCTGTTCATATCCTATTCTACACTTCGTGGCATGGAGGGGGCTTGAACCACCATGTGTGTGTGTGTGTGTGTGTGTGTGCACGCGCGCGCACGCACTTTGTGGCACTGTTTGGAGAGTTCATGAAACCTTTAGAAAATGGGACTTATCTGGAGGAAGCATATTGCTTATGGGTTGGCCTTATGGGGTATAACCAGCCCTGGTTCCAACTTGAGCTCTCTGCTTCCTGGTTATCCACCAAGATGTGGAGTCCTCGCCACAGGCTCCCGCTGCCACGACCTCAACCATGCCCTTCTCCTCCACAATAGGCTTTCACACCATGAGCCAAAATGTTTTGCTTCGGTTTTTTTTTCCCTTCTTAAATGGTTTCTGTCATGTACTGCTGTAAGCCAGAAGAAAAATACGTGATGCTACGTAATGCTAAACGTGGCTCTTCAGCCCACTTCCCAGTAAAATAGACCAATTAATAATCCAGGGTGATGACCAGTTCAGCCCAGGGGCCAATCAGTAAAGCCTGGAGACAGGGGCCTGAATGAGCATCACTGAGAAGGGTTACATCTTGGCTTTATTGGTTGTTGTTGCTGCTGCTGCTGTTGTTGTTTTACACAGGGTTTCACTGTGTAGCCCTGGCTGGCCTCCAATTCAGAGGTCCTCCTGCCTCCGCCTTCCAAATACTGGGATTAAAGAAACACTACATCTTGCTTTATCATGGAGGCCATGAGACTTCTCTCCTGCAGGCAAAAGGCAGGTTCTCCCCCAAACTCTCCAAAGTGAGGTGCCTTCCTCATCACAGTCTCTGCTGGGAGCAGGTGAAAGCCTGCTGTCTTGGGGGTCACCTGCTGCAGGACAGTACAGATTTGGGAATGGGCAAAGATGGCAGCCTGTGACCATCTGCAGTGGGATTATGAAAAACAAAACAAACAGGTAGCGTGCAGCCTGGAGTCCAGTGGCCTCCAGAGGGGACTTGGAAGAGAGGGAAGAAGTCAGCTCTACCTAGTAAAGCAAGAGCACTGAACACTGACCTGATGGGAAGGAGGCAGGTGTTCTCAGCTCAGGGCCAAGAGAGCTGTAGGAAGAAGGTGAGGAGAAGAAGGGTCTATCAAGGGTAAGTCTGGGTTTGGATAGACCTGCTCAACAAACAATACGCAGAGGACCTAGAGTAGCCTATGGGGAATGGCTGAAGAGTTTTCCAAGGCCTTGCAACACCCAGGACCAGGGTAATGGGGAGGTGTGGAAGGGTGCCAGTCAGGTGACAGGATATGTAGACGTGACTGAGGAGTGGATAAAGGGCAAACAGGGCTCATCTGGGGTTGAGTATCTGCTAAGCTCTGCAGCCAATCAGCCCTCATGCCACTGTGAATTAATTAGACTAGGGAAGGTGGGACTCGCCTTCTCTCTCTTTGGAGCATTATTCTGAAATTCCTGCACTGGAATTCTCCATTTAAAGTCAACCTATATCCTCTGGCAGGAGCCCCGGGGCCTCCCTGCAGTGTAGCTGGTGCTGCAAAGGTTTAGATGCTCAGTGTTTTCTATGGTAAAGACTTGGTCCCCAGGGTAGTGCTAACAAAGGGAGGTGATGCACCATCGGGGTGGAGCTTCCTAGAAGGCTTTTAGGTCATTGGTGGGATTATAGGCACCCGAGTCCCTTCTTTTTCTCTTTTGCTCTCTGACTTGTGACAGAAGTAGTTTTGCTCAGCCACAGGCACACTCTCCTGCCATAATGTCCCTGTGTTCCGACCTCTACACAGGCCCAGAGCAATGTGACCAACTGATCCTTCAAACTGGAACCCCAAAACCATGAGCCAAAGGGAAGCTTTCCTCCTCTGAGCCCACCTCTGGGGTATTTCTTGCAGACACAGAAAACGGACCAAACCAGCAGGCCTCCAGAGCACGACCCAAGGCTGGCTCTATTTGAAAGCTTCCTTTCCTTTTCACTCTTAATGCCTCCGTTTACCTTACATCTTAGTCAACTGTTCTATCCTGAGAGAAGCAGTCTGTAAACAGAGCAGCCATATGTCCTGTGTGAGCACTGGAGGAAGGAAATGGACTTAGAAAGACTAGCCTGATTCCAGTAAACCTGACAACATGAGACTGGCACACACAGTTTTGGTGTTTTTTGTTTGTTTGTTTGTTTTTTGAGGCGTGGGGGGTGTGGTCTGGGGAAGAAGCCCACCGTAGGCATAGACAACAAGAGGAAGAACTTATAATGTGTTCCCAAGGGAACAAGGCTAGTCTATAGCCCTATGATGTGGGATTCTGTATGCTATGATTATAGTTGATTAATAAAGAAACTGCTTTGGACCTGCAGCAGGGTAGAACAGAGGTAGGCAGGGAAAACTAAACTGAATGCTGGGAGGAAGAAGGTGGAATCAGGAGATGCCATATAGCCGCTACTGGGAACAGATGAGCCGGAAACTTGCCGGCAAGCCACAGCCACATGGCGATACATAGATTAATAGAAATGGGTTAAATTAAGATGTAAGAACTAGTCAATAAGAAGTTAGAGCTAATAGGCCAAGCAGTGATTTAATTCATACAGTTTCTGTGTGGTTATTCTGGGGGCTGAGCAGGCAGGAACAAACAAGCCTCCTCCTACAACAGCCCTAGGACAGGAGGAAATCTGATCCTGCCCATATTTACCCAGAGTACCTCTGGCTTCCCCCTCTAGCTGACACTGTCCACATTTATCCAGGGAAGCCCTGGTTTCTGCCTCTCCCTACCTCTTACACTGAATGTCAGTTCCTAGGGACTTCTTGCCAACCACACAGATTCCCAGACCCCCAGGCTGACCTACTCCAAACTGGGGCAAGGCCTGGGGAAATCCGTATTAAACCCTGCCCCCCACCTCCCATTCTCCTTCTCCTGATCAGAGAGAATTGTCTTCTCTCTCCTCCAGGGCCTTATTCTGAAGCTCCTCCACTGAGAAAGTGGCCTTGATCATTGCAATTCTCCTTCCCAAGCCAACCTATTCCTCAGACCTCCTGCCGGCCTCCTCTGTGGCCCGCTGACGCTATTCTGTGGTTAACTGTGTTAGCTGTGTCTTGGGAGAACAGTAAGCATGAATTTTACACCACCTTATCACAGAACCAGTCACACCTTGATACCTTTTTAAATAGCCAATTAAATCTAGCTTTACACTTTCTATCCCTAGGTGACTGGAAATCTAACTTCTATTTCTTGAGGTAGAGTAGGGTACTATGCCCTGGGTGCAGCCTGGGTGGTCATGCCTATGGTACTAAATGGTGTTCTGACTGGGATAGTCTCATCAGAGGTAAAACCTGGGGGATCTTTATCTTTAACCAATTCCCCTAGTCCTCTACCTATACCCATATCCTACCCCGACAACCCCCTTCTCAAGTTAATGGACTTGCCTTTTCTCTCCCCCTTTCTTTCATCACAGAAAATGCTGGCTCAGGCAGCCTCTGGGGTCTTAGCTTACTTAGAGATCCCACAAAGGTGGCCTCTTTTAGATCCAGCAACCATGCTCCCCAACGTGCTGTGGGGGACGTCTCCAAACTCCCAAGCCCTTCCAAATCCTGGACACCTCCTCCACCTCTCCTTCCTACACAAACACCACTTTCCTTCAGCACCCTCCCCTCCTCCTCTTTCCCACCTCCTTCTTCTGCCCCCACCTCCTCCTCCCATGCTGCTCCTCCTGTTTCCTGACCATGGTGGGGAAATGCCAAGTACATCTGCTTGTTCTCACCAACTCATCCTTCATGTGTGTGTGCTTGTATTTCTTTTATTAATTATTTCTTAAATTAACGAAGCTCTCCTTAGTCCGCCGGCTTCGGCAAATGAGCAGCCTAACATGTAATGCCATTTAATAAGTTCAGCACAGTAAATAATAGTCAACGCTCCTTGGCTGGAGGTCTACCGTGTGCGGCAGCCATCTGTGCTCCCGGTCACTACAGCAGCCTGGGAGACGTTTTGAAATGCTGAGGTTCAGACCTCTTTTCCTAAGAAGCTGGTTAAAATGGGAATTTATGGGGCTCTGAGGTCCCAGGCACTCGAACTGGTTTTGTTCGCCCTGAGATTTTGAGTGAGCCATCACGTTTGAGAAGCACTGACTGGATTCTCATCGGGGGCTCTTTATGATGGGTGTTATTCCTCTCTCTATTTCGTGAATGGGATGGGGTCTTAGGACAAGAGGGATTTGGATAGAGAATGGATAGAGAGAGGAAGTATTCACACCAGGCTATTGACTTGACTCCCAAACTGGTTGCTCACTGAACAGTTCCTGCCGTAGACCGGTGCAATGAAGGAAGCCTGAGGCTGACACAGCAGGTCACTAGCAAGGACCTTAGTTAGAGAACAGCACCCACAGTCCAGGAAAAAGAAGCCCTGGCTGTGCCCCTCCCGGCCTGTGGGTCAACCTCCCAAGGCCCTGGCAGGAAGCCCTCCAGGCAAGGACTGTATGTGTTCCTCTTCCATTTCCCCAGGGCTGGGACAGGATTGGACAGGACCACTGGCCTGGCTGGGTTGAGGCCGAAGGTAAGGATAATGTGAGAAAAGACTGAATTCTGCAATGAAGAAAAGAAAAAAGGCAGAGCTCTGAATAAAATAGCATGGGAGGAAGAGGATGGTTCTCCTGGCCCCATCCTCCTCCTTAGATCCCACAACCCACAGCCAAGTGGTCTCAGACATGCAAAATTAGAGACTGTTATTACATTAGTGCATATGACACAGGCTGATTGGAACACGGGAAGGATCTGGATGACTTAAGAAGCTGCAGAGCAGGAAGGGGGAGTGTAGATGAGTAGAGTGGAGGATCCCTGACTGAGCCTCTGCACTTCCCACAGTGACCAAGGGTGCCCAGGACATCCCCACAGTCACAGGGCTCACCTGTTCCACTTTGATCCTGACCCGGACTGATTTTCCTCTCCTATGGGAAGATGTTTGCCTCCTGGACCCAGCATCCACTCTCCTCTATAACATCACGCTGGAGCTGCAGTGAAGCTTAATAGTCCCCTTCAGAAAGATGTCCTGTCCTGTGTATTCATAAACCCAGAAGGCTTTGGGATCCTGAGCAGCTACTTATTTCAATGCATCAACTTATGCAGTTTAACAGGCGAGAAGGGCCCTGAGATTGAGAGTAGACAGGCTAGCGGGGCTCAGAGAAGCTCATCCTGGTTTACAGATCTGTGTCTTGGAGGTTACAGAAGGGACAGGGCCTCACTTGGGCATCTAAGCTATGATCCTCAATGTGTGTGTTGGGTGCTACTTGTGTGACTGGAGGCATCTACAGAACCTCAGATTCCAGGTCCTCTCCTCAGCCCTGCTGGAGTTCTGCAGGGAGCCAGCCTCTCTCCTGAAGCTCTGTGGGGAGTTGTATGCCTGGGAATCTTTACCTTTTGACATGGGATTTTGCCCTGCTCCTCAGGCTAATCTCAAAGTCCTGACCCCAAGTGAGCCTCCAGGCTGAGACTGAGGATGACGCCACTGTGCTCAGCTTAGGGATCTGTGTTTGGGCAAGTTTCCACAGACATATTTGGGAAACTCTGATCTGAGACCATAAAAAGAGTTGGTCACTAATTCCAATAGCCACATTGCCCTAGAGTACTGCAGAGGCCCTGAGGCCCAGCTTCTAACAGGCGTGCGTGCACACACACACACACACACACACACACACAGCATACATGTTCTTACACATCACAACATGAGGGTACCCCCATCACCCCTGTACTGACTCAGAACCTGAGATTTACAAAGGTCAAAGGTCCCAGGCTGTGCTGGTTGGAGATTCTTGTTGACAAAAACTAGAGTCATCTGGGATGATGGAACTTCCATTAAGGAACTGCCTATATCAGATTGTCCTGTACGCATTTCATTTTTTTTCAAATTAATGAAATTTATGAGGGTCCAGCTCACTGTGGGTGGTGCGATCCACGGACAGGTGATCCTGGGGTATATAAGAAAGGTAGCTAAATAAGTCACGTGGAGCAAGCCTGTAAGCAGTGTACTTCCACGGCCTCTGCTTCAGTTCCTGCCTCCAAGGTCCTGCCCTGCCCTCCTTTCATGAGGAACTGTCAAGCTGTAAAATGAAATAAACCTTTTTCTCTCCAAGTTGCCTTTGGTCATTGTGTTTATCAGAGCAGGAGAAAGCACACTGGAGCACAGCTCAAACCTGTCACTTCCTTGAAGAAGCCAGGGGGTTTCTGGTTAGTCCCTGCCATGAAGTTTGTTCACAACACTTATAAGGAACATTATTTTGTTTAGTGAATTTCTCATCTGTCTGGCTACTATACCCCTGACGGTCCCGTTTGTCACCATGATCCTAGCACTGGAGTCAATGGGCACTGACGATGATGGTGGAGGTGATATGTTTAGGGCTCACACGCAGATTTGACAACTCCAGAGTAGGCTATGGGTCCAGCGGGGTCAGATTGGGCTGTGGCCACTCCAGTTCGGGCCATACTAGAATCCCTTGGTGGCTCAGCCAGAAGGAACCGGTTTTAGAACTGAGCTCTTACTGTGCAGTTCAGAGATGTGTTCCTGGGGGTAAGTCAGTCTGATTCTGTAGGTGAGGTGATGGACCCGAGAAACTCTAGCCCTACTCTCCCCTCTCCGCTCACCTGCCCAATGCTACAATTCTTCTTTCCCATCAGGATGTGGGGCTGAATCCCCCAGTGGACTCGGGTCAGCCAACACCCAGCCTGGATTCTGAACCGTCCCCCGGGTCAGGCGTGGCGGGTGGAATGTAGGCAAACAGCCCAGCCGCATCCCTGAGCCAAAGACAATGGCAGCTGAGCCTCACTCTGGGAGAAACTAATATTTATGCTGCGCATTCAGCGGCTGCAGAAACTGTTTCACGACAAGACCCTCAAGCCCGCCCCGCAGGCTCCAGCTTGGGCACAGAAAATGGACTTTGAACAGGCAGCAAGTGAACATGTCAAGCCCAATCACTCCACTGTTTTGGAGGGATTTGGGGACAGTAGGGCATGGTGACCTTGTGACACAGTTACCCCAGCAATTCCAGGCTCCTCCTTGCCATAGCAACCTGCTCAGTCAGGGACCCATCACATCTAATTTCCATTCCTCTCTGAGCCCCTGCAAAGGCCATAGCTATTGTGGCTGGGGGAGTTACAGGGGTTGCTCCAATCAAGGCTGAACCAGGCAAGGGGCTGCACCATTGGGAAGGGTACAGAAGCACTTTCAGTCTCTAACTAGGGGCCCAAGCCAGCTTCAGCCTCCCTTTGCCGCCCTCTTAAGGCATGCGACATCTGGTTTACTCCCTCCAGCTGTGGCTGTCTCTGCCTTTCATAGATTTAACCGTGTTCTGTCTAGCTGCTTCTCTGTTTAAGCTGTGAGTTTCTGGAGGGCAGGAAGGAGCAGTCCCCTCCTACTTCCCCAGGCAAGCCCTATGGGTCTCCGCTGGATGAATGCAGGGAGAAGCCCTGCCCACTGGGTGGAAAGCCACATGCCCTGAGAGCTGTCTGCTAACATCAAACTTCACGCAAAAAGCAGAGGTCAATGGGGTTGAACTCAGTGCTAGAACCTGGAGGCAGGAACTGAAGCAGAGGTCATGGAGGAATGTTGCTTACTGGCTTGATCCATGTGGCTCACTCAGGTAGCTTTCTTATACAACCACGGACCATGTGCCCAGGGATGACACTGCCTACAGCGGCCTGGGCTCTCTCACATAAATTAGCCCATTGAGAAAAGCCTGTGGCAGACATGACAACCGGCCACTCTGCTCTGTGAGCATCACAAGCAGGCAGCTTCCTATGGAGCAGAAGCTGGACCTCGACAGGTGCTGTCTTGGACTTGGTCTTCGACTATCTCCAGAAACATGAGGAATGAGTTTCTATTGTTAATAAGACCCCCCTACTCCTATGTGGAGTGTTCTGATAGAGCAGCCTTCTGCTGAGTGAGGGGAGAGGTGACGTCAAGCTGGGGGCTGGGGGCCCGAGGGCTAAGGTGAGGAAGTCCGCAGACTCATGAGGCTGACACAAAGACTCCCTCCCTGGACTCTACCAGCAATGTCAGCCATGTCTTCTGAAGACATGTGGAGGCTATGGAACTCTCTCAGGAACCCTCTCTCTAAACTGGAAACCTAGAGAAAAATGAGGCACATGGGAGGGGGTGTCAGGTTGCTTGGGTAAATCAAGCTTATGGCCAACAGTCAGGATATCTAGTGATGATGGGATTTTGTGGCGTGTGGAAACCAGACCCAGGGCACAGCTGGGCTTGGCCTAGGCCCCCGGAAGGAGCAGGCTGGTATGAGTGAGCTGGGTGCTCTCTCTTCCCGTAGACTAGCACGTGCAAAGTGGAAGAGGCTTAGCAGCCCCGTCCTGACAAAGGGATCATGCATGTACTCTCAAGCTCTCTGCAGAAACAGTGTGCTCGGGTCAGGGCCAGCAGGATGGACACAGCTCACCAGAGAGCTGAGGAAATTGGCCCAGGCTGCTCGTTGTAGACTGGGAATGCAACAGACTTGGAGTGGAGCTGGACAGGGGTTGCTGGATGTTCCTCCTCAGCTGATCTCCCCAAGGATGCTCCTTCCCAGCTAATCCTGAGAAAGGATAGAAGGACAGGGCAAATCTTGGGGGACTTGAGAAGGGAAGGGGTCCCCTCCCTCTGGAATCCAGAAGACCCATGATGGCAGAGAAGTGAGAATGGTGGCCCAGCTACCAACTGCTCAAGGACAGTACCACTGTAACTCCTTCCCTTGCTTGCTGAGAAGCCATTATCACTATACGTACATGCTCATCTATGTACACACACTTACAAACACTTGTGTACACTTTTGCTCCATCACATGCACTTACATGCACAATGTTTGTGTATACACACACACACAATCAACATAGGTGACCACACATCTTCCCATAGGCAGACCCCTCTGTTCCCACATACACCTGCCCACACCAGTCCACAGCCATATCCTGAAACCCCTAAGCTGGAATTCACTGATTTACTCACACGCAGGGAGCTCTCGTTTACAATGTCCGACTT
This sequence comes from Ellobius talpinus, assembly GCA_001685095.1. Classification (NCBI taxonomy): domain Eukaryota; kingdom Metazoa; phylum Chordata; class Mammalia; order Rodentia; family Cricetidae; genus Ellobius; species Ellobius talpinus. Next base: position 541 of record LOJH01041932.1, on the reverse strand, counting down.
CCCAATTGCACCCACAGCTTATATTTAAAGCATTTTCCTGGCTCACCAGTGAAAAATGAATTCCTTTTCTCACTTTCCAGATTTTGCTATCATCAACCTGGTGCCAATTTTCATTTTAAAAATGATACCCAAGAAAGAACAAGAACCTAGAAAGAAAACGAATCTCAGACCTGACAGGTGGACCAGCGCCAGAGCCTCCCTCCAGTGCTGCTGGCACCAAACAGCCTGTCTTTGTGGCTACACTTGCAAGGTCATGGGCAGAAGGAGACCTATGCATAGGCACGCTGCACTAGTGCTGGGGGTAACTGTCATCAGACACGAAAGGGGGATGGGGGAGATGCATGACCTACAGAACACAGATGTAGGTGAGCAAGCAGGTGAACGAGGAGGAAGAGAAGAGAGAGCCAGCACACCAGGCACAGTAATACCCACAGCTCTCAGGAGGCTGAGGCAGGAGAATCACAAGTTCAAAGTCTGTGTAGTGATAAGGGGGGCGCAGGCCTGCTTTTTGTCCCACCCGGCTCCCACACAGCTAGCTTTA
>LOJH01041931.1:349-11947 GCA_001685095.1 Ellobius talpinus | reverse complement strand
AGAGAGAGAGAGAGAGAGAGAGAGAGAGAGAGAGAGAGAGAATATGAATATGACTCATGGGACATATTGCTCTAAAAGAGATATCTCCATTAAAACCCTCCCGTCAGAACTCTGTAATCCATGCAGAACTTGAGGTTAAAAGAGTTTAAGATCCAGAGGTGTTTTAGAAAACCAGGAGAACAAGGGTCTTTAAATCAACTGTGCAAAGTTCATATGAACTCACAGAGATGGAAGCACAAGCACAGTGCTGACATGTGTCTGTACCAGGTCCTTTGTGTAAATTTGCATTATAGATTTCAATTTTGTACCTTTATGGGACTCCTGAGTGTGGTAACAAGTGTGCCTTTGATTCTTGAGGCTCTTTCCTTTCTGTTGGTTTGCCCTGTCCAACTTCATTGTGATGGATTTTGTTTTGTCGTATTATGTTTTATTTTGTTGTGTGTCTGTTATCTCTTAGGAGCCTATTCTTTTCTAATGAGAGAGAGAAAGAGAGTGGATTCAGATGATAGGAGAAAGAGGGAGGAACTGGGATGAGTAAAGGTAGGGGAAACTGTAATTAAGATATAGTGTATGAGAAAAAATCTGTTTTTAATAAAAGGTGAAAATGAAAAAAAATAAAGTAAAATGAAAACTGAACTATAGACCCAAGTAGAAAATTCTCAAAAGAGGAAACACAAATGGCTGGGAAACACTTAAAGAAATGTTCAGCATTCTCTGTCATAAGGGAAATGCAATACAAACCTATTTTGAAACCCTTATACCAGTCAGAACATCTTATACCAGTCAGAACATCAAAGATCATAAAAGCAAAACAAAACAAAGCAAAAAAATAGAACAAAACTAAAAAACAAATAACAGCTTATGCTGGCAATGATGTGAATTAAGGAGAACCCTTTTCCAGTACTGCTCTGGCTGCAAACTACGAAAGCTGCTATGGAAATCAATGAGTATGTTCTTAAGGAAATTGAGCATCTGTCTCCACATTCAGTTATATCATTCTTGGGCATATATTCAAAGGATGATACATCCTACGAAAGACACACTTGTTCAACAATGGTTGTTGTTGATCCATTAATAACAGCCAAAATTTAGAACAATCTAGGTGTCCATCAATGGATATATAGATAAAGAAAATGTGCTACATTATAACAGTGTAATCACACTCGTCGCTTAAAAAACTGGAATCATGAGGTTACAGGTAAATGAATAAAACTAGAAAAAGAATCTGGAATGAGGTCTTCCATAGCTCCAAAGATAAATATGGTATATATTGACTTAGGTGTGACTTATTCACCATTAAGTCTTTGGGAAGCAAACTAAAGTCTGTATAACTACAGAGATTGTATACAAAGGACTACGGAGGAGGGAACAAACTCTTTATGAAGATTATAGAATACATAGATAAAAATGAATGAGGTGGGGGGATGGAACTTGAAAAAAGGAGAAGAATGGGTAATGCCAAAAAATTAAAAAGGAAATTAAAAAGAAATTAAAAAGGAAGCTTTAAATACTGGTTATGGGCTATACATATACATATGGTATTGGACAAATGGAAACCAAAGGAACCCACACATAACCAAGGCTATCAGTTTGTTTTCCACAAAATAACTGTAAGGCCCTATTGCTGAAGAGAGCTCTTATATAACTCACTGAACAATGAGAAGTTAAGCTAATGTGTAGCTATGTTGATTTGTATTTTAATGGATAAAGCTTGCCTGAAGACAAAAAAGTAAAACAGCCAAGCCACTAGAGAAGTCTTACCTCTCTCTACAATGGCTGGGTGACTGTAGATTAAGCCCTGAGCCTCTGTCTCCTCCTGTCTTATATTCCCCTTAGTGTTGAAACTAAAGACATGTGACTCCCTAGTACTGGGGTTAAAAGTGAGTCACCACTCTATGATCTGTTTCTGCATTGATCTTGTGTAGAGTAGGGTGGCTTTGAACTCACAGAAATTCATTTTCCTCTATCTCCCAAATCCTGGGATTAAAAGTGTGTGCAAAAACTGCCTGGCCTATATGGCTGACTAGTGTGTCTGTTTTGTGTTCTCTTCCTCAGGCAAGCATTATTAATTGAAATATAAATGAAATATCACTACATTTCAGGCAAGAATTATTTATTAAAATACAAATGAACTATCACTGTACTAATACCTACCTTGAGTTTTCACCCATACATGTATTCATGGTATGTTACACACTACCAAAAGAGAAAGGTAAGCCTCAACCCAGCTACAAATCCTTCAATCTATAATCCCCACCTTCTTGTAAAATACATTGGTATAAAAGTGGCACAAAGCTTGTGGGAGCAACCAACAAATATCTGATTGGATTTAAGTCCTAGTATATAAGATAAAACCCAGATCTGACATGCTTTTGTGACCAAAAACCTGAGACTAGATAGGCTACAGACCTAGAGAAAACCAAATTCTACTATTCTGATAGAGAAACATAACAGTAAAATGACTGCTAATAACATTGAATCATAGATCATTGCCATCTCCTGCCATCAACACAGAAGCTTCCTGCTGTAGTAGATGTAGTTGAACAAATGAAGACATCCCCAGCCAAACAACGTACAAGAGTGAGAGACCTTGGAACACTAAGTCCTAAATGGGATGATACCATCAAATTTCTTCTCTCAGGACTCATGGAGCCCTAAGAAAAGGAGGTGAAATGATTTTAAGATTCAAAGGGGATGGAGGACAGCTAGGAAAGAAGGCCTTCGAAACCCAGCCGGACTAAAGGAAGTATGAATTCACAGATATTAGCATCATGAACAGGTTTGCACGGGAGGGAGTTTCAACACTGAGACGAGAAGTGTACACAAGACCCTATATCTACTCAGAAGCTATTTCTGACTGATATTTGCTTGCAAATTAAAAATTAGTTTTTTCATCAGAGTCCCACTGGAAATACAAATCTATCTTAAGGATAGGCTCCAAAGCATAGCAGTAGATAGTCAACACAAAACAACTAAAAGGACATCCTCAGAGATTCTCTCATCTCCTGTTATTTATTTATATGCTTACTTACTCATACATTGCAGGTACTTTGTGCACATATTATTAATTCCCTTTGTGTGTGTTTTTATGAGATTTCTGTGTTCAAGTATATGTTTCTGACTCTATAAGGGGTTTTTGAGCTTTCTACATTCTGTTTGATTGTTTATTTTGTCACAGTTTGACTTATTTGACATAGTTCTGTTTTGTTTTATTCTTATTCATTAGATGCCTGTTTATTTTCTAGCAAGGAGCAGAGCAGAGGGAGACTTGGATGGGCTCTGGAAGGATTCTCAGAAGATCCTGGGAGATAGGAAATCATAATAAGAATACATTTAGGAAAAATTTATTTTTAATAAAATAAAAATGGAGAAGAGGGAAATAAAAAAGGAAAAAGTGAACTGGAACTTAATGTAACTGTTGACTAACTTTTGTGGGCCATTGTTTTTGATGTCAGTTTGTTTGCTGTTCTGCACTTTGATAAGCGAGTACTCTCTTGTTTATGTTGTCAAGATAGATTTTGAATTCTTTGGTGCAAAATTAAACTTCTTCCTCAGTCTCCTGTATGGCTTAGATTACAGGTGTGTGTCATGCTCTGATTTAAACTGTGCAAATTGCCTCTTAATTCCAAGAAAAAATATTGGCATTATATAGGTATTTATATGCGTTTTCATGATTAAACCTAATGACATTGAATGATACATAACAAACTGTTCTTTGAACAGCCAGATTTTCAATATGGTAGAATTAGTTCATTTTTGATTCATTTTATATTAGTTGTGCTATTAATAACTATTTTTGAGTATTTTGGTTTTTAAGAAAAATAAAAATGAAAAATCTCTCATAGGTGTACCCATTTGCTTGGTTTTTAGTTAATTCCAGATGTAGTCAAGTTGGCAGCTAAGAATAGATATCAAATTATGGAAAAGAAATGAGATTGACTGATACCAACTCAATACTCATTCTCTCCCCTTCCCCCCTTTACTTCCTTTTATCTCTTCTTCTCTTTCTCCCTTTCTTTCCATTCCCATCTGCTGAGTCTCCCACCCCCACTTTTGTTACCCAGTCTAGAATCAAAGTATGGTCCTCTTTTCTCCATAACCTTCATCCGGACATTTCAGATGTGATACAACAGTTTGAAATTCTATTTTATAACATTATAAGTTTTCCAGCAAATATTAAAGAATTTGTATATAATTCCTAAACCTAATTTGTGAGAATTAAACATCTTCTATAAGATTGTTTTTAGAAATTGGCAGATAAGAATATATAATAAAGTAAAATGTAGTCATTGTTTATTGAATACATATTCTGTATTGAATATATAATTTACATGATTTTGGAAAGCATTGATATTCAACAGATTCTTTTTTATAAGTAAAATAGTTTTAGCAGAAAAATTTATTAAAAGTGTGACTTCAGTTTCACTTTTTGAATACATAACAGGACTCATTTTCTTCAGTTTACTACAGCATTGTCTTAACTAACCCAAATGATCGTGGGCAACCCAGGTCTTCTCTTACTGAAACCTATGCTTTCCCTTTCCTCACTCCAAGTATGATAAGGACTTTCAATGTGAATATTATTTCAAAATAATATATTTTATTCTATACTATCATATAGAGACTGGACAAGGAAGAAGAGAGTTCTAAAAAGAGTCAGAGATATAACCACTCCCACTCTTAGGAGTCCTGTAAAAACACCAAGCTAATACATGCACAGAGAACCTGGTGCAGACCCATGCAAATCCTGCGTTTTCCCATTCAGTCTCTGTGAGTCCATGTGACTCATGTTTAGTTGACTCGGTAGGTCATGTTTTCATGGTGTCCTTCATCCTCTGATTCCTAGAATCTCTACTCTCAATCTTCTGTAGGGTTCCCCCATCTCCGAGGGAAGTCACCTCATGGAGACCTCCAATTGAGACTCTTTCTCCTCATGACATCAAGTTGTGTGTCTGTGTACCTGCTACCATCTGCTGTGAGAGGAAACTTCTCTGATACAAATTGGGTAAGGCACCAATCTATTGCTATAGTAGAATATCATTAGGAATCTTTTCATTTTTTTGACATCATATTTATTTTTACCCAAGGTCTCCATGCTATCCATTCTTGAGTTCCTGACCATCCTGGACGTATAGAGAGCATGGATTTTCTCTTGTGTCATGGGCCTCAAGTTAAACCAAACACTAGTTGGCCACTCCCAAAGGTTCTTCTTCATAATTGGCTCAGCATATCTTGCAGGTAGGATAGATTGTAGATCAAGGATTTATTGATGAACTGGTATCTAGATTTGTCTTTCTGCAGCCTTCAGGGTACCTTCTCACACCAAAGAGATTAGAAGATAGGGGTAAAAGCTTCATGCAGGTACCAGCTTGACCTCTATAGCTAAATGAGCTATGTGGAAGCTGTCCTCTGCAATGTTACCCTGTTGTCAGTTTTAGAAAGTGAAATTCTATCCTAGAATGAGCCAGAGTAGTTTAAGACACTCTGGGCCAACAGCTCAAATGAATGCAACCCAGTCCCACCACTGGAAGCCTTGACTGACTACAAAAGATGGGCATTTTGGATTCTGTATCCTCCATTACTAGGAGTCCCTGCTCAAGTCACCCTCATAGAGTTGGGGAAGTTTCCATTGCACGAGATTTCCACGCCATCCCTCAAATTCTTTCTAGTTCCAGATGTCTCTCCCTAAAATCTCTCGCTCCATCTCGACCCTCACCTGATCCTTTCTGCTCCCATCTGCACTCATTCCCTGTCCATCCCCCCACACACAAACACACAAAATCTATTCTATTTCCACTTTCCCAGGAAGATCAATGCTTCCTAACTAGAGCCCTTCTCTTTACCTAGTCTCTCTGAATCTGTGGATTATAGCTTGAGTATCATTTGACAGCTAATACCCACTTATAAGTGATTACATATCATGTTTGTCTTTCAGGGTATGGATTACTTCACTCAGAATGAGGTTTTTTTCTAATTCCTTCAATTTCCTGCAAACTTCTTGATGACTTCTTTTAAACAACTGAGTAAAACTCCAATACATAAATGTACCATATTTTCTTTATCTGTTCTTAAGTATAGGGACATCTATGTTACTTCCAGTTTCTGGCTATTATGAACAAAGCTTTAATGAATATAATTGAGCAACTTTCTTGTAGGAAGAAGTGCCCTTTGAGTTTATGTCCAAAACTGGCATAGCTGGATCTTGAAGTAGATCAATAAATGATCTGAGGAACTGCCCTATTGATTTCCATAGTGGGTGTACAAGCTTACAGTCATGCCAATAATGGAGGAATGTTCTTCCTCACCAGCATGGATTGTCATTGTGTTTTTGTTGTTAACCATTCTACCAAGTGCAAAATAGAATCTCAAAAGGGTTTTAATTTTCACTTCCCTGATAGCTAAGAATGTTGAAGATTTCTATAAGTAATTGTGGCCATTTGAGATTCTTCTGTTTAGAATTCTCTGATTGAGATTCCTCTGTTTAGTATTATCTGTTTAGATATGTTTCCCATTTTTGATTGGATTATTTGATATTATGAATTCTGAGTGGAGATGGTGTTAGTCTATAGAGAAGATCAAGTTTCCCTTGGTGATGCAGTAAACTTTTAATTTGCTACATACTTTGTAGGTTATAAGGACAGGTGTGCATTGGTAGTATACCTCCTCCAGGATTGCTGGATTCTAAGTGCAAACAGGATAGTGTGCCAATTCACACATTGGAAGTGTGGGGCATGTGATTCCATACAATTTCCCTCTGAGATACTATCTTACTATCTTTGATATTTTGAGATGATTGTATATAAAAGAAACAGATACTGTGCTGTTTTTTTTTGTGTGTGTTGTATAATCCACCTGAGTGGATAAATATATATGCTTTGAATATTCATAAAGGGGTAATTCAGGAAATCAGATGTTTTCCTTTATCCCTCTTGGACTTATAAATAACCATCAAGAGAGCACAATTTATCTGTCTGAACAAGGAAATAGAATAAGCTGCAGTCATTCCTCTATGTCATTATGTGGGAGAAAACACAAAAACCTGATTTGAAAGGATGTGTGTAGGTAGTGCTTTTCTAGAGAGAGAGAGACTGAGAGCCAGGAAGGTCATAGAGACTTGAAATATTTCTTTGCCTTTGGGTAGGTTGAAAATTATAAACCATACCTCTGAAGAAAATGTTTGGTTTGTTATTTGCTTTTTATACAATCGTACTTTATAGACCCAATTAGACTTACTTTCTTACCAGAGCATCTTAAATGTTGAAATTACAAGCACATACATCTATATCAGCTCTGAAGAAATTTTACTGGAGTAGAACTTGTCAAAATTTTATTATAACTACAGATAGTTTTAAAATTTGTTCTTATGCTAAAGATAAGAGCAAAAAGTCTAATTAAATTGAGTATGGGTAGTAAATCAGGGAAACACTGTATAAAATGATTTAGGCATGACCGTTTATTATCCAAGGATAGAAAATCCAGCTGAATTCAGTACATAGTCTATACATGGAGTAGAAAGAATTATAACAGTGATTGACCAATGAACTTCCAATGGCATGACATGTCTCCTTGATGTTTGAGAGGCATTATAAATAATTTGTTTCAATATAAAATATATGAGGACTACAATATTTTGTCCTAATTACAAATTGCTAAGTTTGTAAGTGCAATTTCAAGGATAAGGGACAAGTCTCTTTGCAGAGACTTCATAGTCAAAGCGATAGCAGTAGATAGTTTACAAGCATTGTATTGTACCAGTCCCTGAATATAGCATTCAAAGTGCTATCTGAAGGGAATGGACCCAAGAACCTATGTATTTCTTAGATTACTCTAAATAAAATAAGTTATAGCTGAGGAATAAAATATATTAGATGTATTTGCTCTTCATTTCTGATTAGAACACAGCTTTTCCCAATGATTTCCTACCATACAACTATGACATTTGAGAATGTCTGGAGAAACAACAGTCAGTTCAGTTGACTGAAAGTTTTGTGGAAAAACACATAAATAAATAAAATAACATAAAACTTTTGAGAATTATGACCTGTTAGCAAGCTCCCCTTATTTTTCCAACAAGTGTCATCTAACAAATTTTCATATATTTTACTGAATAAATAAGTCTTTCAATTTGTCCAGTATTCATTGTCCTAGCACACTTGCAAAATAAATATATTTGTAAAATCTATAAACATGTTAACCTTGTTCTAGGTACACCAAATGATTTAATCTTGTAAGCAATCCATGCTTATTGAAACTAAGGAAAGAATTTCTTTGCACTTCTAAATAACAAGTCAGTTACATGTCTGGGAAGATCACCCAACTGTTTCCTCATTATATAGAATCTTAACTGTAATTTAAGAACTACATGATAATTGGTATTGGCTTAAATATCTTAAGCCTCATAGGTTTTCCTAAGGTTATAGTAAATAAATATCAAGTAAAACAACCCCAAAATTCATGTAGTATTTGTTGATAGACCCAGGAATTATAACATTAAAATGTTTGTGCAACATGTGGCCCTAAAACTGGAAGTATTTTCTACAAGTTGGTATATGTTAGCATTTTAAGTTCACTTCAAAGTGAATGTTATTTGAAGGAGTCCCAGAAACCAATTGGTCGATCTCATGATCTTATACTGGTCAGGATCTGAGTTCCATTCATTTGCTACATGGGATAACTGAACACTATGTGGGGATGAAAACACCTGAGGTATTTACTGTTGTTTTGGGTGGAAAGTGCAGGAGCTGAGGTATGATACTACCTTCATAGACAGCACAGGGAGTTTAATGTAATAGGATAAAAATATTGGTCAGATTTCCATTTATATAGAATGCAAGGCTGAGCAGCTATTTAAACAAGGCCTTCCCACCATTCTGGAAAGGCAAATCTGGCCTTTTTTTAAATTCTTTTTCTTTGTGTAAAACTCCACAGAGTGTTTTGTAGAGAAGATCATTGACATTTCTCTGTTCACAAGGTCTTTTCCAAATCCCATATGTTTCCTGGGTAGATAAGTTTCTATTCTCCATTGTGAGCACAGAATTATTGTCTACTTTAGGAACTGTAATGTCACATTTTCCCAAACATCTCCTCCTGACACACAGACATTTTATCCATGAGGGGATGTTATGGAAGAGAAAAACACATTTCATGAAACTTACAATGTCTGTATGGCTGCTATTGTAATCAGAATGGATGAGAACTGAAGGATTTGTTGAACTGTACATTAAACAAATGGCCATTATCAATAGGAAATAGGAACTTGCCAATCCAACAAGAGTATCCAGCTGGGTGAAATGCATTAAAGTTTGATTCTACTGGACGAAATTTAGGAAGGTTACTCCTAGGAAAGTTATCACTCAGTCTATCATGGTGATGCCATCAAAGCACAGAAAAGGCAGTAAAGATATTGAGACTACAAAAGACATTCTCAAGATTAAATGTGCAAATGACAAGCATTTATAGTCAGTGTATATAGTCTCTAATACTTAAATATGAACACTATCTTTGTTGTAGCCAAGTCAGATTCCCACAATCTGGCAATAGTCACATTTAGGGTATAAAATTACTTCTAAATGCACAGCCAGGAATAACTGAGGAAGGAATTATGAGAACACGTCAAATCTCAACAATACTGAATAACTTTAGATAGGAAGTAGTAGGAAATGCTGCATTGTGATAAGAGGCATTCCACCCTCAAACTGCAAAGTTTCCTGGTTCAAAGGGTCAACAACAAAAGGATAATGCCCTAGCTTTCAATGCTACTAGGCAGTCACAGTGGGCAGTAAACAAAACAGTAACACTGTCTACTGAAAGTGGATCAGAAATGGTGGAGAAGTACTCAGAAACCTATGGCAGTAAATTCTACAGAGTTATCAGGAGTAGGCACAATAAAAAATGGCATCTCTTGTTTCAGAATCATAAGGCTATTAAATGTAACATCTGTATATCTAGTCAACTTTTGGTTGAAGTGTCATTGGTGAAATGCAAACCTGGGCTTGATTCTTTCAGTCTCTTTTGTAAGTTATATTTAGTATAGGTGTTCCTTGACAACATCAGATTTTCTGTAAGATGCACCTATCTATTACCACAGACTAATATGCCAATTTTAATCTCCTAGTGTGTAGAAACAATCAAGTAGTTAACACATAATTTCTTAGCATGAACTTAGTTCTTCAAGGACTAGTCAATTCTGTTGTAAAATTAACAAGTTAATGTATTGAATTGACTCATTATCTACCAATAAACCACAGTTTTCCTTTTCCTATTTTCCTATGACCTCCATTTGATTCTGGACCCTCACTTGTAAAAAGGAACTGGAAAAACTGTGAGTCAAACATCAGAGTTTAGGATCTTGTTTACCTTTGAGGAAAAAAAAATGTCTACTTGCTAATTGATTAAAAAATACTACCAAATCTTATAAATTTCCATAGGTTCCTTTCCATAAATCTCTGATGATCTTCAGTTTATTTTCCAGAAAGCTCTGTATCTGTCAGAAACCTGTCTTCATCATCAATAATATTAAAAACAAGGAAAGAATCTGGATTTTGCCCTACTTATAAACAAAACATCACATGTCATAGCTTCATGTATACTGGCAAAAAGAAAACAATGATGCTGATTCCAGTACAAAACTTCTTTTTTATTATTTAAATGGTAAGTATGTTCACATTTCACTATGAAAATTCCATAAGCTCACATTGCAACTGAAAGTTGTGCACAGGCCCAGGAACCACCAGTACCACCATGAGTATAAGAGGAGAATAATTCAGAGCTTTGAAAGACTGGCCCATTTAGAATGAAGAGGAAGTGTGCCTGCTGAGTGCTCCAAAAAGATCCAGTGTCTCTAACTTGCAAGGCTGTAAACACATTGTTACTTTATTTCAAAGGAAGCTTCTTATTACTCTTTATATAGCTATTTGACATGCTAATATTTCACTCCATATTGAGCAAAAAAATATTCAGCATCCTTAATTATGATTTTATGAAAAATGTGAGATTTATGCAGAATTGTTTGCCAATTCCCAGGCCCAAGATCTGAAAAAAAATAGTATGCCTAGATTTGTTACAAACTAGGAGATATTGTAATAACTGAGTGTGACAGGATTCTCTTTTCAGTTCTTGAACATGTAATAACACTGGTAGGTAAAATATAAATATTAATAAATAAGCTTTTCAAAATGACATACCCACAAATTACTAGTTTCTGACTTTGTAAATAAATGTAAACATCAGAAAATATGGCGACATATCAAAGTAACATTCCAAGAATTGATACCTGAAAAATAACATTTTGGTTTGAAGGTAGAATTTAAAAAACTGCATGAAAATGACTTCAAGTCTAAAGAACAATTTTGGCTATTTGGAGAAGGGTATAACTGACAGAAGTTATAACAAAATAAAAACTGTGGTGAATGCTAAATGATTGTTACCCATTCTGACTGTGCACAGTAATGGAAGGGTAATCACCTACTCTAAACTGTCAGTCTTTGCTAGTTTAGGAAAATACATGAGGATTAGAAGGGTGTAGTAAGAGGGGAGGCTACTAGCTTGTTCCCAGCTGCTCAGCCCTGAAATAATCACACAGAAACTGTATTAATTAAA
>LOJH01041930.1:0-11526 GCA_001685095.1 Ellobius talpinus | reverse complement strand
TCTCTCTCTCTCTCTCTCTCACACACACACACACACACACACAATTTTTAAAAAAATAATAAGTTGATCTTAGCAGGACCCACCGGCAGATACCTGCAGTTCACTGTCAGCTGAGGAAGGAGGAGCCAAATCAAAGGCTTCCTGAGCTCTGCAGTGAGTTCAAAGTCGACCTGAAGAATTTAGCAAGATCCTGACTTTAAGAGGGGTTGGGAGTCTGGGAATATAGCTCAATGGTGGAGCAATAGGAAGCAAACATGAGGCCCTAGGCTCAGTCCCCAGGAGAGAGGGGAGAATGATAACTCTATAGTGAGACTACACACCACGTTGGAAGCCGAGGTCTGTCAAGACCCTGACTCAAATATCCTCCGCCAGACTGGGAAGGGCTCTGAGAGGATTCCGGCTGCAGCTTAGTTGTTTGGGTTTGTTTTTTTTTTTTTGAGACAGGGTTTCTCTGTGTAAGCACTGAACTCAAGGATCCACCTGGCTCCGCCTCCAGAATGCTGAGATTCAAGGTGTGCACCACCACTGTCCAACTGCCTATAATCTTTTTGCAATTTTTAAATTTACCTTTGTTTGATGTGTATGTGCACCACATGCATGTAATGCCAGAGGAGGCCAGAAGAGGGCACTGGATCCCCTGGGACTGAAGTCACAGAAGGCAGGGAATTGCCATGCACTTGCTGGGACTTGAACCCAAGTCCTCCGGAAGAGCAGCCAGTGCTCCTGACTGGGTGGTGGTGGAGGTGGTGGTGGTGGTGCATACCTCTAATCCCAGAACTTGGGAGGTGGAGGGTCACAGCAACCTAGCAGTGCAGCCTCTGGCACTCTCTTATCTACAGACAAGGAAGACTGCACGTTACTGAGTGAGGCGAGATCACACAGCAAGACCAGGAGTTGAAGCTGAGGCCGTCTAGTCCGCTGTGGCAGTGGATATTTAGGAACGCATTTCTGGTCATTTCCAACACTGTTTGGCAGAGTGCTACCCACAGCAAATGTCACCGAGTTTTCAAACAGGGCCATGCTAACCCCAGACTTCAAGCATATCTATGATCTCTATAGGGGATGCTTGTCACCTGCTCAGAAGTGATCTGTGGGGCTGGGGATGTGGCTCAACTGGTAGAGTTCTTGCTGAGTGTGCAAAGAACCTCGGATTCGATCCTCACTGCACAAACTGGGGGTGAGGGCCCACACCTCTAAACCCTTGCCAAGTGGAGACAGAAGAATGAGAAATTCAAGGTCATTCTCAGCTACCACGCGAGTTTCAGGCCAACCTGGGATTGTGTGAAAACCTGTCTAAAATAATAAAGATTAAAGTACTTATTGCCCCAGGGGATATGGAGGAGGAGAGAGGTCCCTCCTGACGTGGTCTTGGGCCCAGGCTTTCCCAGTTTCCTCTGGATGCTGTTATCAGCTCTTAAGAATAGAAGCCAGGTCCCTCTGTCACCGACCACTTCTGGGTTTCATCCCTCGCCTTCTTGGATTCAGGACCTGTGCTTCCCGTGTATGATCCCAACTGTCCTACAAGCCCAATTTCAGATAAGTTTTGCTAGCAGTCTGGCTATGTGGTATTCCGTTTCTGAACCTCTGTTTTCCATCTGTAAACTTGGGGTCATAAATAAAAGTCTTTATTCACAGGGTGGCTGGGAGAAGAGAGACGAATGCTCAACTATGCCTAGCACTTTGAGTTTCTAGTTGGCTCTTGCTTCATGTCCAGCGACCTTGTGCAAAGGTATGCCAGCACCCACACCTGGGATCCTCGTGTTTCTCTTGAGTGACAAAAAGTTTGGTTGCTCGGGAGATTTCCCATGTCTCAGTTCTGTGTAATATGCAGGGACCTCAATGCTGGTTCTGAGGTCGGAACCCTTGAGATGTCCCTGTCTTCTTCTGTCTTGCAGGAAACACAGCCCGTTGCCTCTTACAGATCTGCAGTACAGAACTGTTGTCCCGTGGTCAGCAGTGCTGGATACTGGCCATGACTCTGAACTGCCCCGAGTGGACGGTATAGAAGCCAGCTTTCAGGCAGGAGGGGCAGCTGTGTGGGAGGGCCTGGGCCAAGGAATGGAGGCTCAAGCAGCCAATTCGGGCTCCTGCCAGGGAAACCCTCTTCCTCAGCTCTGCTTAGTCTTTCCCAGGCCTGCCCCTGGTGTCCAGCATCTCACATTTCAGCTTTTGAGCTACTGGCTGCACACAGCTACTGCCGCTGTTACTGCTGCCTGTGCTGCCTGGCCTCTGCAGCAGGCAGATGTTAACTCCTTAGGTGTTGGTGGCTATGCCAGCTCCACCAGGAGCAAGCAGCAGGGGTCCAAAGCCTGGAGGCCTAGGGTGAGGACGAAGCCGACCAATATTAGTCTCTGCCTTTGCACCCTTATCCACTCGGGGGTTCGTCTTGCCTCCTTCTTCCTCACTGGCCAATACTTCAGGGCCTTAACATTTGCACCACAGAGCATAAATGATGTGCCACCTTGCACTTTAACTTCACATATGGTGATGACTTTTCTCCCATATTCCTCACTGCACCCAGCTGGACCCTGCTCTGGCAGCTGGCTATCTCTGACCATGGCTGGTGACCCAGCACCAGGTGAGCCTTGGAGCTCAGAAGACAGTGTGGAAGGTGTTCTTGGGAATGCTTTTCAGTGCCCTAAAGGAGCCTGAAAGGACCTAGACTTTGTCACTGATCAGCTGGAACAACGGACAGCAGGTTGCTTGGTAAGAAAATTGGCCACAGCAGTTTTGGGCTGGCAGGTGGCTGCTCAAATGCTGCAGCCTCCACACACCTATATGCCTCCCAGGATGCCTTGGGGTGTTGAGCCTGTCCCCTCCCAGGGAAAGTGCCTCCTGGTTCTCTGGCTCTCTCTCCTACCTTAAAGACCAGGGCTGGCTTATGACAGCAGCCCCTGTCACTTCCCAGCCTGACCCGTTCTGGTCATTCTATTCCAGTTATTAAATGGACATGACGGGGCCAGGGGTGTCACTCCGCTCGCCAAATACGAGTAAAGCTGTGGTTTCTTCCTCAGCACTGAAGGGAAAAAAAAGAAAGAAAAAAAGAAAAGAAAAGGTAAAATAAAAGAAAAAGAAAAGGGACCTGGCATTCCACTGTGTCCCCTGCCTTGGTCCATGCCATGAGTCGGGTGCCTACGGGAAATGGAAGCAGCAATTCCCGTGCTTCTCTCCTGTACCGCTCAGCTCAGCTCTCTACCTTTCTTTTTAACCAAAACACTTACCCTTCTGGTTTCCTGTGGCCTCCTTGGCCCTCCAGCCACACCCCACTGGCTCCTTGGCTAACTTCCTTTTACAGGAGCTAGTAACTCAGGTACCTTCCTGCTTCACTCATGGTGAGAGGGCGCAGTTGGGCGTCAGGGTCTAGGGGCTTCAGGACTGCCCACCCCCACCGCCTCCGCCTCCTGAGTGCTGGGATTAAAGGCGTGCTCTATCACAGACCCGGCTGATGTTGACTTTTGAGCCTTTGATTACATACTTTGGGGTCCTGCTCTACTGTTGGGATTTCTTTTCCTTTTTTGTGTGTGTGTGGGGGGGGGCGGGTCTTAAGGTGTCTAAGGCTGCCCTTGAACTCAAGACCTTTCTGCCGCAGCTTCCCAAGCTTTGTTGGGTTTACAAGCACGAACCAGTACACTCGACGTTTCTTCCTGGTGGAATTATTATAACTACTATAAGCGCTCCACCGCTTCCTGAGAACCAGCTGAGAAGGAAAGCAGTTACAGCCGTTTCTGTCTGAAGCAGGGAGAGTCTAGCAGGCAGCTATAAACTGAATGTGTAAAAAGGGGTTGCTACCAGGTGATGCAGCCCAAGAACCTGGTTGCATTGCCTGTTGGTACACTGAGAACTAGAGACTTTCCCAAGGGGGAGGAATCGCTAAGGGAGGGGCCTGAGTGTAAGGGGAGGGGCTAAATGCTCAAAATGATAGGCAGGGTATGGCTGATAGAGACAAGGCGCAGCAGTCAACCACAGGAGAGGGCGAGATACAGATGAGTGACGGGCGTTGAGGGCGGCGGAGGTGAAGCCAGATGGCGGTGAATACATAGAACTCAGGGCCTTTAGTCAAACTGGGTACTCCCAGGATTTGAAGGGCTCTGGGGATGCCTGAGGGGCCCACCCTAGCATGAATGGTCGGTCAGCCCCACACGTTCCTGGGTTGCTTGTCCACAAAGCCTCGTGCACGCCAGGCGCCCTCTAGTGGTTTGGGGTCCCAGCTTTGTTGGGCCAGGTGATGGGGGTATTGAGGGATATTGGATTTGCTCCTAACGCCAACAGGGGCATTGACAAGGGTTTCGCCCAGATCACTGGGTCCTTTCCCAGACGTTGATGTTTTCATTCTTTAAGTCTCATCCTGGCTCCATTAATTGCTGTCCACTGTTCTTGCTTGTTTGCTTTTGTTTTCTCTGTTTTGAATTTTTTGAGACAGGCTCTCTCTCTAGAGCCCTGGCTTTCCTGGAAGTTACTGTGTAGCCCAGGCTGGCCTTGAGATCACAGAGATACTCCTGCTTCTGCCTCCCAAGTGCTGGGATTAAAGGTGTGCACCACGAGGTTCCGCTGGAGTCCACTCTTTATTCACAACAGATTCTGTTTTTCCATAGCGCATACCAGGATTTAACTGGTCCATGCCCACCCAGACTCCTGTTCCTACTGTATATAGTGCACATATGTAGAAGAAAAGTCATCACATTGAAACTAGGGAAAGCAGTCCCTGGGCAAGTGGGTACCTCAGCTCTACAGCCAAAAGGAAGAATTCTGCGGAAAAAATCAGAGGCTTGGAGGAGCATCCCAAGTCCTAGAAGCCTACACTTTGATTTCATCCATCAAGACTCCAAACCCAGGGTCTGACTTAGTCACATGGTTTAGACTTGTGACCTAAAGTGTGGCCTAAAAAAAATAATGATAATTTGTGGCCCATGAAAATGATGAAACTCTATGTTACTGATTGTTGTGCAATAATTTAATCCTAGAGACTGAGACATTTCACTCTGGAGGCAAGCACCTTAAGCAGGAACATAACTCAAAACAGCTTCAGGAAGTCCCTGAAATTTATCAGATTCACTATGACCTGCCCTGCCCTGCCCTGCCAGAGTGAATAATAAAACCTGAGCGTCCCTCTTGGAAAAGCAGAGCCACGCTGCAATGAAGACCCTTGAGAGGGTTGCACCTAGTCTATTATGCACCACGAGGAAGGAGAGAGACAACACCTATGGGTTCCAAGTATTCTAATGATTCACCACATAAGCCGATCACTGATAGATCAGGGCTACAGGACAAGGACTCGGGAGCCTTGTTTCTCCTGACAGCCCCGAGCAGGGGCAGAAGTGGGGTGTGTAAGCATAAAAATCACAAAAATTTGTTGCCAAGTTAGAGTTACAATTTTCACCAATCAGGATTTAGAGATTANGGGCTTCCTTGAATGTTCCATCATTGTCAACTGATACACAATGCAAACCTTTCAGTTCAACCAATCAGATTCATTTGTTTCTTCTGTTGTTGGGAACAACCATATTGTTTCTAAAGAACTAAAGATGCATAACAACTATTTCCATGGTTTAGGGAGGAGGTGGATCAGCTATTGGGAAGTTCTCAGCTCCCGTAGGGCTTGGGAACCTGAACTTTATCTCACCCTACAGTAAAATGGAGTCTGAAGTCAAAATAGCAGTACTCGGGCCAAGGTGTATTTGCCTGCTCCCCTCAAGATCAGACCAGCTGCCTGGAAGAAGCAGAAATCAGCGTAACTGCCTGGAAGAGGCTTAGTCCAAAATCACTTGGAAAGGACACTCTCCAGCTTGTTGAACTGTCTGCAGGCTGTGCAGTGCACTATGGGTTTCCTGGATCTTGTGAGCTGTCATCTATACTGGGCTGGGTCTTGGCAATGTGACCATCTTTGAGTCAATTCTGTTCCTGTAATCAACTCCAATAAAACTCTCTGGTTCCCCAAGTTGGACTTTGGTGGTATCTATACTTTGGTCTGTTGGGGGCTCCCTATCTGGTGTGAGCAGATGATGTGTGTGTTGTGTCTACCCAGGGAAAGTTTTGTCACATAACACCGGTAAACAGCTACTCATTTATTATAATTGATATGTGGGCATAGGGTTTTGTTTGTTTTTGAGACAGGCCTTGAAGCAAAAGGATGACTTTGAATTTCTGATTTTCTTGCTTCCACCTTTGGAGTGCTGGGACGAAAGGCATTGGTGAGTGTGGCACTAGGACTCAAACCCAGGGCTTCATGCTACATAGGCACTGCACTAACTGAGCTGCAGTCCAAGCCCTGACACAATTTTAACCAACTAGCCTTGTGGAAATGTGATATGGAGCAAGAGGAGCTCAAAAAACAGTACCCTAGATACATATAGGGCAGCTATTCAGAAACTGGAAAAACACGGCCTGGAAAGATGGCTCAGTGGTTAAGAGCACTGGCTGCTCTCCCAGAAGACCTGGGTTTGATTCCCAGCACCCAAGTGGTGTCTTACAATGGTCTGTAACTACAGTTACAGGGGATCTAAGACACTTTGCTGGCATACATGAGGTGCTGTCATACATGCAGGCTAAACACCCAGGTAAATAAATAAATTAAAAAACAAAAACTATCTTTCCCTCCTCCATCAGGATTAAAATCCATAGCAGAGCTGGGGGATGTGCTTCAGTAACAAAGTACTTGCCTAGTATGAACGAGGCTCCAGTACTGCAAAATAAAAATAAGAAAAAGTGCAGAAACTGGAGAGATGGCTCAGTGGTGAAGAGCATGCCCTGCTCTTGCAGAGTTCAGTTCCCAGCACCCACATTTGGTAGGTCATAACCATCTGTAAGTCCAGCTCAGCTCCAGGAGCTAAGACATCTCTGATTTCTGTAGTCACCAGAACACATGTACACATACCTCCTCAAAGAGGCACAGAGACATAAGGTTTTTGTTTGTTTGTTTTGAAGCCTGTCCTGGAACTTGCTCTGTAGACCAGGCTGATCTTGAACTCACAGAAATCTGCCTGTCTCTGCCTCCTGAGTGCTGGGATTAAAGGTGTGCACTACCACAGCCTGGCTAGGAATAGGATTTTTGTTTGTTCTACTTTTTGAGACAGGGTCTCCCATTGTAGTGCAGGCTAGCCTTAACTTCTGCCTCGCCTTCTCAAGTGCTGAAATTTCAGTCCTAAGCCACTGCAGTATGTTTGTAGGTTTTTGTTTTTTAAAGGTTTATTTATTATGTATACGTTGTTCTGCCTGCATGTCAGAAGAAGGCACCATATCTCATTAGATGACTGTGAGCCACTACATGGTTGCTGGGAATTGAACTCAGGACCTCTGAAAGAGCAGCCAGTGCGCTTAACCTGTGAGCCACCCCTCCAGCCCTGTTTCTGTTTTTTGTTTTACTTTTTAACATGATCTCACTTTGTTACCCTACACTTATGTAGACCAAGCTGGCCTCAAATTTACAGGGAGCCACCAGCCTCAGCCTTCTGAGTACTGGGATTAAAAGGTGTGCACCACCATGCCTGGTGATTCCGTTTCCATACCACCAGCAGTTTCCCAGCAGCCTGGAACAAGGGCAGTGTCTGTCCTGGGAAGGTGCTGACAGCGTTGTCAGAACAACTGGGACCTGGGTTGGTGAGGGAAGACTACCTGGACCATTTAGGAGGTTGTTTTCCAGGGTTCCTTAGACTTCTGATCATCTCTTGAGTCGGTCAAAGTGCTTTAAAAGATGTTTTATAGTTGGTGGGGGGGCTGGGAATATAGTGTGTGCTAAGTATGTACAGACCTGGGCTGACTCCCTGGCATGACCTTACGTTCATCCAAAACAGCTTTATTGGGTATAATTCACAAGCCATTTATTTCACCTATGGCTTTTCTTTTCTTTTTTTCAAGACAGGGTTTCTCTGTATAACAGCCCTGGCTGCCCTGGAACTTGCTCTGTAGACCAGGCTGGCCTTGAACTCAGAAATCTGCCTTCCCCTGTTCCTCAAATGCTGGGATTAAAGGTCTGCACCACCAAACATGGTTTCTTTTTGCCTTTTGAACTTTATTATTATATTTAAAGATTTTGTTATTTTGGGACAGGGTTTAACTGTGTAACTCTGGCTGGCATAGAACTTGCTGTGTAGACCAGGCTGGCCTCAAACTTAGAGATTTACCTGCCTCTGCTTCCAGAGTGTTGGTATTAAAGGCGTGCACTATTATGCCCTACAAAAGTTAGTATTATTGTGTGTGTGCATACATACATACACCATGGTATGAGCGTGTCTGTAAGTCTCCTATAGGGTTCAGGGATTGAAATCAGGTGATGAAGCTTATGCAGCTAATCTTTTTACCGACTGACTCATATTGCCAGCTTTTAAACTTTTTTGTTTTTTTAAATGTATGTGTTTTGCCTGCATACATGTCTGTGTACCATGTGCACGCCTGGTGCCCAAAAGGTCACTGGAGTTACAGATGGTTGTGCGCCACCACGTGGGTGCTCCCAATCAAATCTGGGTCCTCTGGCAGAGCAGCCAGTGCTGTTGACCACTGAGTCATTTCCCCAGCATCCACAACCTCCCTTTTCTTTTTAAGGCAAATTCTCACTGTGTAATGCTGCCTGGCCTGGAACTTTTTACATAGTCAAGCTGTCCTCAAACTCACAGAGATTGGCCTGTTTCTGCTTCTAGAATGTGAACATTAAAAGTGTGAGCAACCACCACTCCTAGCATTATTTTAAATTATGTTTATGTGTGAGTCTGCCTGCATGTGTCTGTGCACATGAACGTGGGCCTGCACGTGTCTGTGCATATGTGTATGTCTGCACGTGTCTATGCACATGCACATGTGTCTGCACATGTCTGTGCACAGTACGTGTATCTGCACGTGTGTCTGTGTGCATGTCTGCACACATGTCTGCATGTGCTTGTGCACATGTACGTGTCTGCACATGTGTCTGTGCATGTGCCTGCAACATGTGTGTGTCTGTGCACATGTGCATGTAGCACATGTGCATGGCATCTAAAGGGGCCAGAAGAGGGCATTAAATTTCCTCCAGGTGGAGTTACAGGTAGCTGTGAGCCACTGAGACAGGTGCCAGGACAGAGCTCTGGTCCTCTGGCACACTAGCAAATGCTCTTAACTGCTAAGCCATCTCTCCAGCATCTGAATGTCAGCTTTTAAAGGTCAACATCTCAAAGTACTCCAAGAATTAGTTTTTGTGGGTCTGCTACAGAGACTATCCCCTCCATAGGATCACCTCTTTCAGAAGGAAGGAGACAAAGTAAACTCCCTCTTCCCTAGGAGACAAACCTGGCTCAGCTCAAGGTTACATCTACTCAAGGGTGACAGGTGGGGTTACTGTTTAGAGGAGTATCCGAAAGTAGAAATACCCTGATTATAGAGGGTTAGGGGTGCCCAGTTATTACCTCAGCTCTTGGGAGGACATGTTTGAAGCCAGCCTGGAATACAGGAGACCCTGTCTCAAAAAACAAAAAGAAACAAAACAAAACAGACAATAAAACAAAGACCTAAGGGCTGTAGAGATGACTCAGCAATTAGCACTGCTCTTCCTGAGGAACTGGGTTCAATTCCCGCATCCACATGGTGCTCACAACCTTTCCCAACTCCAGTTCCAGGGGAGCTAATGCTTTCTTCTGGTCTCGCAGGGCACCAGGTGCACACCCGGGCACAGATGTACTCTCCGGTGAAATATTCATACACGTTAAAGAAAAACTTGAGCTTCCCAAGGATTCGAGGATGCCCCTTTTCATATTCTTTCCTTCCTTTCCATTTTCTTAAATTTTTATGTATGTATGTATGTGGCATGGTGCCCACGCCAAGGTCAGGGGACAACTTGTGGGAGTTGGTTCTGTCCCTGTACCATGGAGGTTCTGGGAACTGAATACAGGTCATTAGACTTGACAGCAAACATCTTCACCTACGAAGCCATTTCACCTGCCCTCCTGTTTTCTTCCGTTTCCTTCTGTCTCTTCTAGGGACAATCTCTACAACTATCCTTGGATACACATCTTCCATCTTCAATCTCCAAGTGCTAGAATGTTGGATTACAGGTGTGCACTGCACAGCTGGCTAGGATGTGCTGCATTTTAAGTCTCCCTGGGAATTAAATGCTAATTGATCTGGGATCTAAACATAGAGAAATTGCTTAACAGGTTGATCTGAATACTAATAAATATGCACGCAAAACTAACTAGACATGTCCTGGATGCTGGTAATATCTAATAACAATGTTCCCTAATAATTAACAATTGTTATTAATAGAAGTATTTCAACTAAGAGGTGCGATTTGGGTGGAACCTTGAAAGGCGGATGGGGCTGGGAAAGGCGCTGAGCAGAAGGGAGGACATTCCAAGGCAGGCGTGGGCTTCCTGAGCTTGGGGCCAAGCCTTCCAGGAGCCAGGGACCGGAAGATGGGGGCGTGACAGAGGACGGAAGCTCACCCCTAAAGTGTCCCTCCCTCCTTCCCAGATCATCACGCCCCCATAGTAGAGAGCGCCATCTGGCGGTGGAGCAAGTTCCACCCCGCCTTCCCCATGAATGAGAAGCTGCAGCCCGCGCGAAGCCATAAAGTAAATGTAGAGAAGGAGCCAGGACAGGACCTGGCAGCCACCACCAGAACTCTAATGGATCTTCGGGCCGCACTGGCAGCCTGCCCCCAGAGGCCGCTGCTGTTTTGGCTTGCCTCCGCCCTTCCCTCCCTTTCCGCTTGCTCTTCCTTCCTAGGACAGCCCCCGCATCCGAGGTGCCCTGCACACCTGCCTTTGCCATCTGTACCCTTCGCACTTTGTAATTTCTAGGCTCCAGCCAGAGTCCGGGCCGTGAAGCTAGCTAGGCAGAGACGGAGGGAGGAGGCTGGCGGGTGGTCAGAGTCAGCCCCAAGTTACATGGGGAAGCGGTGGCTATGACGCAAGTTTCCAGGGGGCCCGGGTCGGCTCGAAAGGGAGCGCGCCAGAGCGGCTCCGCTCCGTGCAGTGGCAATCGTGAAAAAGCAAAATCCCGCAGCACGCCCCCGAGGGAGCCTTCCTTTTGCCGCTGCAGCCCCGCCCAGAGCACGTTCCCCCCCCTCCCCCGGGCAGAGGTGCGCATAGACCCTGCGCTGGGCAGTCCCCACTGGACCCTGGGCTGCAGAGTCTGGGATCCCGCGCGGTGGCTGGCCATTTTTTTCTTTCTTTTTTTTTTTTTAGCTACGCTTGCCAACCTGTCAGCTGATGGACCTCATCACCCATAGTGGCGCATGTATCCGGGCCGCTGCTCACTCCATTCACACCGTGTCCCTCACAGCTAGCTGGCGACCGGGAACCCCTGATCCCGGGGTTAGGTCTGCAGACCCAGGTTGCAGTCGGTCGCAAGGAGCCTGCGCCCTTCTCGCCCCAGCATCCAGCCGCCCGTTGGGGGGCGCTGCAAATAGTCCTTTGTTTACATGCAATTCCTTACTCCGCGGAAGGAGGCCGGGGGAGTGCTGAGTTTTCACCAGCTGTTTCCCGCCTTGAAACAGACATCTGATCAGCTGCAAACACACACACATACACACGCCCGGGGAGGCAGGCTGGAGAGACCTCCCTC
>LOJH01041928.1:0-14300 GCA_001685095.1 Ellobius talpinus | reverse complement strand
AAACAGGAAGGAAAATAGAGTCCAGATATAGCGTGGCCAGGAACATGTTGATCGTGGATGAGAAGTCAGGCTTTTTTATTTGGCCGACTGCCAAGGATCCGCAGGGGGCATCGCTCCTAGAAGCTCCAACCCCTCACCTGACGCCGACTCCCACCATAGAGACATTCTGTCATACAGGTGCCAGCGTAGGTATGGCAAAGTTAGTTACCATTTTTTCGAGGCCTATCAAGAATTTTGCTGGGATTTTGGTCGGCTTTGCTTTATTTGGGTTTTTATTATTGTTGCTTTCAGACAGGGTCTCGTTATGTAACTCTAACTAGTCTGGAACTCTCTGTGGAGACTAGACTGGCCTCAAACTCTAACAGCAACCTTTATGCCTCTCGAGTGCTAGGATTAAACAGTGCACCATCCTCCTGTCTGAGAAGTATTTTATTGTTGGTAATATTCAAAGTGATCTGTTAAGGAAAAGTCTAAAATCCAATTATGTTTACAGAGCTCAGCGAACTGTGAATGGTCCTTTTGCTCCAGGGCTGGAAATCACTTCCAAGCTGTTTGTAGTGTCACATGATGCAAAGTTGCTCTTCAGTGCTGGACATTGGGATAATAGTATCCAAGTAACATCACTTACCAAAGGCAAAATTGTCTCACATAACATCCGACATATAGGTAAGAATTAACTTTTCCACAAAACTTGTTCTTCTGGGGTTTTTTAGCTTTAATTATTTAAGTTTTCTTTTGTGTGTATTGAGTGTTTTGCCTGCATGTATGTCTATGTGAGGTATCAGATCCCCTGGAACTAGAGTTACAGATAGTTGTGAACTGCCATATAGGTGCTGGGAGTTGTACCCGGGTCCTCTGGAAGAGCAGTCAGTGCTCCAACCCCTGTTTTTTTCAACTGTATAAAAGTGGTACATGCTCCTGATAGCTTATTATATTTGGGGTACATTCAAACACCATATAAATTAAATATATTTTCATATTACACTAGAAGGTATTAAATCAAGTTTTATTTAGATGTTAAACAATGATTTTGTTGCCACATAATAAAAATTTGTCATTATTACATAAAGACATTATTAACAGTAAAGTATGAGTTAATTGTTGAATATATATTAACATCTTATTATTTCAGGCCTCGGTATAAGAATAAAAGCTTTTCTCAAAAACTTGTTAAATGAGGGTAATGGAATCTGTTGCTCTCTACTGGTGATTTTTTTTCAATTTTGTTAAATAACATTTTTTTCTTTTACATTCCGACCACAGTTTTCCCTCCCTCTTCTCCTCCTAACCCCCCTCCCCCCCCACACACCCTTTGTCTCCATTCAGAAGTGTAGCAGGCCTCTCATGAGCTTGAACAAAGCATGGCACAGAAAGTTGAGGCAAGACCAAGCTCCTTCCTTGAGTGAGGCAGTACAACATGGGGATGGATGCTAAGAGCCTTACAAACAGATCAAGCAACAGAGCTGCCACACACATACAGAGGGTCTAGGTCAGTTCCATACAGGCTCCCTAACTGTTGGTCCAGAGTCCATGGGCTCCCACGAGCTCAGGTCAGCTGTCTCTGTGAGTCTTCTGTCATGACCCCCCCAGCTCCTAAAATTCCTCCTCCCTTTCTTCATCAAGATTCCCAGAGCTCAGACTAGTACTGATTGTGGATCTCTGCATCTGTTATCAATTACTAGATAGAACTGTTACTAGTGACTAGTAACAGTTACTAGTCATCAATCTGATTTTATCTACTGGTATTCTAAGGTATCACTTTGTGTAGATGTTATGGGACTATTCTGGAAAATTGTTTTTTATGTTATGAATTTGCACCATAATATGTACTATCTTTTTATTTGTTTGTTTGTATGTTTGTTGTATGTGTATGAGTGTTTTGTCTACATGTTTATCTGTATTCCATGTGTATGTGGCGCCTACTGAGTCTAAAGAGGTCAACAGATCCCCTGGGACTGAAGTTACAGATAGTTGTCAGCCTTTAAATAGGTGCTAGGAATCAAACTTAAATTCTCTGGAAGATAATCCCATAAATTATTAACTGCTGAGCCATCTGTCAATTCCCTGTACTGTTTTTTAAGGACACATTCCATAAGATAGCATTTTTTCAATAGGAAGAGAATGTGAATAGGGTGAGAGAGCAGAACACATAGAAGAATTACCTATGAAACTGTTCTCAGTTCTCTGACAGCCCATGATGCTAGACATGATGTCAACACTTAGCACATCACATCTCACCCAGAATGAACGGTCTCAATGAAGGCTCTCTGGATGACTTTGATCCTGCAGGTGTCCTCTGTAACTCTGACCTGATGTTTTTTGTTACATTTAATTATTTTGGGGGAGTTATTTTGGGGGGAGGGTGGGGGATAGCACATATATGTGCACTTGGAAGCTACATGACTGCTTGCAGGAGTCAGGACTCTCCTACTGTGTGTGTCCAAAGGGATTAAGTGCAGATCACCAGTCTTGGCAGCAGGTTCCTTTTCTTGCTGAGCCATTTTGCCAGCCCTGGCTTAGTAATTATTTGAACATTAACTGAAACTGCCCTCAAAGTCTGTTCTGTCAAAACATATCCATTTTATTTTATTCTTTCTTCAAACAGATATTGTGACTTGCTTAGCTACAGATTACTGTGGAATACACTTGATTTCTGGTTCCAGGGACACTACATGTATGATATGGCAGATAACACAACAGGTAATAATATAAATAACACATTTTATGTTCTTGGACTGGGGTAACAAGTTTTTCTCTGGTAGTAAATGACATTTTGAGCTCAGTGAGAGATTGTCTTAAAAATTGAGGAAGAGAAGCGATTGAAGATATGAATGTCATCAGCCCCTGGTTTCCATACATGCATGCATGGGCAAATGCAGCCCCTGCCACACATGTACACTACACACTTCCTCATACAAAATCCTCTTTAAAATTCTGTGGTAGTCTTACTGAAAATTGTTCTTAACTGGACATGATGTGGATGATTACAGACTCGGGGCCTGAGCTTTTTATTGTTCATTTTTGAGATTATAACTTAATTATACCATTTCTTCCTTCCTTTTCCTACATCCAAACCTTCCCATATACCCTTTCCCACTCTGCTTCAAATTTCATGACCTCTTTTTTCATTAATCGTTATTGCAGCTGTATGTGTACTTATATATACATATATTCCTAAATATAACTTGTTGAGTCCATATATCATTACTTGTATGCATTTTTTAAGAATTAACTGTTTGACACTGGGCAACCAGTTGGTTGTGCTATTCTTGGGAAGGACCTCTCTCAGTTTTACTCAGTTGCCTGTTGTTCTTTGTGTAGGGCTGAAGACTCCGTGTTTTCCCCGTCCATTTTGGCGTTCATTGTTGTCATACGTTGTTCAGCCTACTTTTGGGCAATTGTACTGATGAAACTTAATGGGTGTAGCTTCTGGTGCTACTAGGAGACACAATCCCACAGTAACTGTCTGATACTGTTGCTTTTGCACTCTTTCTGCCTCATCTTTTGCAATGATCTCTGAGCCTTATGTGCGGGAGTTGTTTTATAGATGTTTGTGGTTTTTCTGTCAGTCTCCTTCTGTTACAAAGACAAATTTCCCTGATGAGGGGTGAAGACTTACCTGTGAGTATAAGGACAAATGTTTATAGATTGTTGTTAGGGATTCTGCTGGTTTAGTAAGTTAGGGATTATAGATTCTCCTCCAATAACCATGATAAGGCCTGGACTTAATGATGACCCCAAAGCTAGTCTGGTTTACATAACAATACTCTAAAATATGACACAAAGAAAATCCTGTCTCAAAAAAGTAAAGAAAAACATAAAGAAATTTTATTTCTGTGTATTGACATTATTATAATTATTTTTATGCAAAAATACAAAATACCTTTTCATTATTTGTCTCATACCCTTTTAATGTCTTTGGATAATCCCTTAATCACTTTATTTCCATTTGTGTTCTATACTATGCTTTATTTACTTCTGAATGGTGCAATTTTACTATTATTTTGGTACTTTTAAAAGAATGTTCATTTCTTACTTATTTTTACTACTATGAAGGAAAGTTGTGCAATAACATCGATTGTTG
Organism: Ellobius talpinus; assembly: GCA_001685095.1. NCBI lineage: Eukaryota > Metazoa > Chordata > Mammalia > Rodentia > Cricetidae > Ellobius > Ellobius talpinus. The sequence goes on along the minus strand of LOJH01041928.1, from coordinate 10,216 downwards.
TATGGTTATCCTTTTTTTGTTTTTTGAGACAGGGTTTCTCTGTGTAATCCTGGCTGTCCTGGAACTCACTCTGTAGACCCGACCGGCCTCTAACTCACAGAGATCCACCTGCCTCTGCCTCCTAAGTACTGGGATTAAAGGCGTGCGCCACCACCACCATCAGCGATGTGTGTTTATCTTATTTTCACTAACTTTACCACATTTTTAAATTCATAATTATAACATTTTTGGATTTTCTAACCCTAAAGTGTCTATACCATCATGTGATCTAGAAATAATGGTGACTCTCCCAATTTTCCAATATATTGTTTTATTTTCTTATCCTATTACATTGCAGTAGAGTTAGAACATGATAGTAAGCATCCTGACTTACGTCTGATTTTGATTGAAAATGACACTACAGTTTTGCTGCTTGATAGTGTTTGCTGTCAGTTTTTATCAGTATTTTGTTTTATATTTAGTTATTTTCTATCTTGGTAACTTTAATTTTAATGAAATTTCAAACTTATAGAAAAGTTGCAAAAATAATACATTTGTACCTTTGTCTTAACATTCTCAATATCTTTCCCCTTTCAGCATGTTTATTTTTCTCACTGATTTAAATGTTGGCAGTACTTCCTATTCCATTGAGCACATCTATGTATGTCTTCCAAGAACAAAGATTTTCTTTTTAAATTTTTATTATGGTTATTTATTTACATGTGTGGGGGTAATGCATACATGCCATGGTGCATGTGTGATGGTCAGAATACAACTTTTGTGGGTCAGTTCTCTTCTTCCACCATGGGTGGTTCTGGGGACCAAACTTAGGATATCATGCTTGCTAGCAAGTACCTTTACCTACAGGTCCATCTTGCTAAAAAGTCATTCTTACCACCATAGTGCAATTGCTAAAATGAGAATGTTTAACATTTGTACAGTGCCATTATCTGATCTCATTTTCTGAGTATTAACAACAGTGTCCTCTATTATTACTTTTAGAGTTTCCTTTTCTTTTTTCTAAATGCAGTAAATCAAGAAATTTCTTAGATTTGAACTGCTTTGAATCATACAGCAAATTAACATTATTCATTTTCATTGCTACCACATTTTGCTGTTGTATTTTACTTGCTAATACTATAATTTTTTTCTCTTTTTTAAAAATAAGGCCTCACTTTTTTCTGTATTCTTAAGTAAAAGATCAATTTTTGTTTTGTCATTATGATGTTTAATATTTGGATATGCAATCTTTATTGGATGAATTTAATAAGTGTTTCTTCTTTCACTTGAATTGTAAAGTTTTCTGTTACTTTAATTACTTAATACAAGAATGATCTGATTTGTAAATATTAAAGTGAAATATATAGGGTAAATTACATGTATCCCAAAGAGTAGAGTTTACAGGTATATTTATGTGTAATATAAAAACAGAGGGTCTAGACAGACTTATCTAGAATAAATAAGAATAAAACAATATGACACACAGCTGACATTTCTTTGAATATAAAGTAAATGTAAACAAGGCAGGTTTAATGACAAAGGCATTATAGAGAAATTTTCTTCAGCAGTTTCAGCCTGTGTGGAAGCTGAGGCAGATGCATCACAAAGTTAAGGCTTGCCTGGCTACAAAGTGATAGTTTAAAGTCACAACACTCAGGTTTCAAAAATTATTTTTTAAAATACTGGGGATATGTCTCAGTGGTAGAACATCTGCATAGCATGCATGAAGTCCTAATAAGTGTTTAAAGCATCATTGATGATGGTGCACAATTAGATTTCTAGCAAGAGGATTGTTGGTACTTATTGCCAGCCAGGTTATGCGAAAAACAGCTCCAGATTCATTGCTTCCCATGTCTCAAGGGAGTAAGGCCAAGAACAACAGAGCAGGGTACTGTGCATGCATACATAAACAATTAAGAAAAAGAATGATTGCTATAGAAATTAAAGACAGGAGCTAGAGATATGGCTCAGAGATTAACGCTGCTGCTTTTCCAGAGGACCCAGTTTTGATTCCCAGCACGCATATCAGACTGCTCACAACTGCCTGTGACTCTAGCTCTAGGGGATCTAATGCCATCTTCTAACCTCCACAGGCATTCACACAAGAGACACATACATATAAATTAAAGGCAATCAGAATAAATATAATTGTCCCTAAAGTACAGACTCTAGGACAGTGGTTCTCAACCTACCTAATTGTAAAACCCTTCCTCTTGTGATCACCAACTCTAAAATTATTGCTACTTCATAACTAACTTTGTTACAGTTGTGAACTGTAATGTAAATATCTGATATGCGACCCCCAGAGGAGTTGCAACCCGCAGATTGAGAACTATTGCTCTAATAAGTATTCGTTTATACAATGTTAGTTTAAATTAAAGGAAGAATTCATTTGTAGATTAAAAGGAAATAACTTGGGAAAATTAATATAAGAAGTCAGCATTAATACTATTCTGTGTAAGTTTTTGACTGAGTATTACTGTGAGTGAACTCAGTGGTTCTAACTACCTGTCTTATTACTTTGTTAAGAGAATGTTTGAATATAGTATAAACTTTGTTACAAAAAAACAAAAACAAGAGGCTTGTGAGTGGAGGGAAAAAACAGCAAGACACCATTTCACATTTGCTTTTCTTTTTTAATTTTAGGGAGGCACTGCTGTGGGCTTAGCATCTAAACCTTTTCAGATTCTTTATGGACACACTGATGAGATATTGAGTGTGGGCATCAGCACTGAACTTGACATGGCAGTATCAGGGTCAAGGGTAAGGTTTCACCTTTAAGAAATAATACTTTTTCTATAAATTGTGTAACAACGTTTATATTTGAAAATTTTTTATGGAAATAGAATATTTTTAATATTTATTTTGAGCATTGTTAATGTAGAGATAATGTTAATACAGAGAGAATAAACTTAAGAGAGGCTATGTTGTATTTGGGGATCTTATTCGCCTTAATAGTTCAGGAAGATGACACTCTATAAGATGATATGCTACTTAAAATTTTAAGATTATATACCTAAAGCATATAACTCTCATCTATGGGATAATTATTTCCTCAGTGTCTTTCCAGCATTTCTTTATTCAGCCACTTTGCCTTCTCCTTTTTGTTGTTTTGTGTTTTTCATTCTCTCTAATCTCCTGTGTGTAGGATGGTACTGTGATTATACATACCATTCAGAAAGGTCAATACATGAGGACTTTACGGCCACCTTGTGAGAGTTCCCTGTTCCTGACCATTCCCAGTTTGGCTGTCTCTTGGGAAGGACACATTGTCATCTATTCCAGCTTGGAGGAGAAGCCCGCTCTCAAGGTATTTGCTTCTGTGCAGCGGGTGTAGACCATCACTAATGTCTTCTCCCCTTACTGCAGGGGCAGCTTTTCTATGGTTCAGTTGTTCTTTCTCATTGTTGGATAGACTTCTGCCACATTATTGTCCTGATATTTATATTTTGTTTCATATATTTCTTTTGGCCTAATATTATACAAGGTTTCAAATGTAATTCTTTTTTTTAAGATATACTTATTATGTATTCAGTGTTCTGTCTTCATGTATGTCTGTCTACACACCAGAAGAGGGTACAAGATCTCATTATAGATGGTTGTGAGCCACCATGTGGTTGTTGGAAATTGAACTCAGGACCTCTGGAAGAGCAGTCAGTGCTCTTAACCTCTGAGCCATCTCTCCAGCCCCCTCAAACGTAATTTCTTTTAGCTAAGGATGTAACTTGGTTGGTAGACTGCTTGCCTTGCAAGCATTGGAACCCTAGGTTAACTACCTAACCCCACATACACAAAAAGCAATTTTAAAAAAAAGACAGGGTTTCTTTGTATAGCACTGGCTGTCCTGGAACTCACTCTCTAGACCAGGCTAGCCACAAACTAAGAGATCCACCTGCCTCTGCTTCCTGAGTGCTGGGATTAAAGACGTGTGTCACCATGAACTTCAAGTAGCAGCGATAGCCAACATTTCTTTTGTAGGTAAGACAGTGTAGAAATAAACTGGATCTCTATATATTCATTTCCTTCTAATAGTAAAGCTTTTAAATACAAGGAACATCTTTTTTAGGAATGTGAAATATTTTTGAACTGGAATATTTTAACTCTTTGATTTAACTCATGGTTGTTTCCATGGCAATAATGATTTAAGGTCAATCTGGTAATTTTCTGTATACTTTTTCTTTGAATACAGTCATGTTTTATTCCAGAAATCTTTCTGATTTGTTATATTTTAATTGACAATATGAAAATTCAACTTTTATGCAAGATCCTTAAACTTTCCTGTTTCTTTATAGAATAAGAACATGTTACATGTGTTTTCTGTAAATGGAAAGTATCTGGGGTCTCAAGTCCTGAATGAGCAAATATCAGACATGTGTATAATTGGGGAGCACATAATCACTGGCAGCGTACAAGGGCTCCTGTCTATAAGAGAACTTCACAGGTACATGAATTAAATTAAAATGTTCAAATTGTCTGAAGAAGAGGTAGCAACTTACAGTTCAGAGGTTCAGTCTATTATCATCATGGTGGGGAGCATGGTGGTGTGCAGGCAGATGTGCTGGAAAAGTAGCTGAGAGTCCTATATCTTGTAGGCAACAGGGATTCAACTGAGACACTGGATGGTTCCTGAGCATAGGAGACCTCAAAGCCCACCCCCACAGTGACACACACTCCTCCAATAAGGTCATACCCACTTCAACAAAGCCACACCTCCTAATAGTGCCACACCCTATGAGATTATGGGGGTCAATTACATTGAAATTACCATAGTGACCTTGTCTCATAAAAGATAGAAGGTGAAAACAGACACCTGAGGTTGTCCTCTGAGCTTCATATGTGTACTAGCCTTGCACACATTTGCAAGTCCCAAACACAAAAGAAACATCAAGTGTTCTGAGCATGCTGGAATATGCTTACAATATCAGCATTTGGGACTCATTCCCTTTTCCAATGATATCTTTGCTTTTTTTTCTCTCATCCTGATTTTAAGAGTCTTCTAACAAGATTTGCAAATTAGAAAAACCAATGGACTCTTTTAGTTTTAATTACACACACACACACACTTATATATATATAAATATAACTAAGTCATTGGGGACTCCACTTTCTAATCTTAAATAACCGAAGGCATTTGTTGTAATGGAATATCAGACAAAGCAAAAAAGACCTGTTTTATTAACCTCAAAGATCACACACATGCACTTTCTTTGGGACTTTTTATTCACCTTTTACTTACAGATAAAAGCATTTAATGAAAGAACTTATATTCTTGGTATTGTGGTGTTTATATTAATTGACCTTGAAGGGTTTAAGACTCTTTAGAAGTTGCCAGTCTAGGTAGCATGTTCAGGAGGACTGTGAGTTCAAAGTCATCCTAGCCTGCATAGCAAGACCCTATCTCAGACAACAACAAAAAGGGAAGTTGTGTTTGCAGAAGAGTTTAAGAATTGCTAGGATCTGAATAATCAGAGGAGTGTTGTTGAAGAATTAATAGGATTTGAAATGGAGATGAACTTAGGGAAATTATGAGAAAATGAACTACAGTTGGGGATGTGGTACTGTATGCCTATAAATCCAACATCTGTAAAGTTGAAATGCAGAGGTAGATGATGAAGTTACTTCCATGTATAACCTTCTGTGCATCCATCCTTTATGCATGTAACTATATCTGGTTTTTATCTCTTCTAGTTTGAATCTCAGCATCACTCCATTAGCCATGCGATTACCTATCTACTGTGTTTCCGTAACCAAGGAATACAGCCACATTCTTGTAGGCTTAGAAGATGGCAAATTGATTGTAGTAGGTGTTGGCAAGCCAGCCGAGGTAAAATTCAGCATCATGGATTCTCCCTTACTATTGTGGGTTCCTTCATTCTAGCTGATTCAGAAGTCTCCATTATGAATAAACTGAAACAGAAATTTGATGTTTCAGAAAGAGCCAAAGTATAAAGTTGTTAAGTGGTAGTGTTTATCCTACGATAAAATTAAAAACATGCTCATGGATTGGTCTTTGTATCACTGTGTGAATGAAAAAATATTTTACTCCAAATCAAGACTCAAGAGGACTATGCAGATTGGAGGCAGTTCTTATAAAAGTTCTTATAAAAATAAAATATAGGTTCCAACAGTAAAACTAATTTGATTTGATAAATACAAAGCATGACTTATTTATTATATAAAGGCATTGTTTTTTAATTTGGAACTACAAATATCTTATATCCATATCCTTATTCGCAGTGAGTTTACTGTAACAAAAAATTTACTTGACTAATAGTCTTTCATGGATCTGACATTTGTTCCTCAGAAAACTTAATGACTCTACTCCAGGTAACTTAATGATTCTCCCAGAAAACTATAGAATTAAATTAGTCATTGCATTTTTTGTGATACTCTTAGCTTTTCCTGAGAAATGTAATATTGTATCTACAGGTGTTTCTTCAAGAGAAGAAATTAAGTTGGGTGGTAGTATATACCTATAATCCCAGTGCTTGGGAGACAGGCAGGAGAATCACCACAATTTGGGGGCCAGCCTGGTGTACATAGTAAGTTCTAGGAAAGCTAGGGCTATGTACCAAGATCTGCTGTCAAAACAACCACAGAAAAAGGCTAGAGAGGTGTCATAGCAGGCCAGAGCTTTTGTTACTCTGCAGCTGGGGCTCAGTTCCAAGCACTTACACAGCAGCATCTCACAACCGTCTGTCATTCCAGGTCTAAAGAAACTCACACCCCTTCTTACCTTCACAGGCACCAGGCACATGTAAGCCAAACACTCATTTGCATAAAATAAATAAATATTTAAAAGAGAGTTAAGCCATTTTAAACATGTTTCCATTTAACACTGAGGTTCTTGATAGTTTCCTGAATTGCACCCATCTTTCCCCTGCTAGTGTGATGATTACATAGAACTCTGAGTACACACCTGTAATCCTTGCTAGTTGGGAGTCTAAGGTAGAAGAATCATAAGTAAAGATCTGCCTGCCTACTGGGTGAGTTCAGTGTCAGACCAAGCAACTAGTGAGACTTTGTCTAAAAGAGGTATATAGCTCCATGCTCTAGAGTATTTGCCTAACAAGAGGAGGCCTTGAGTTCAGTCTCTTGTACTGCAGTTATTAATCAAGAATCTTTTAAAATGTTAGCAATTTTGCTAACAAAACCTGTTCTGTACTTTACAAATTCAGTGTCATATATATTGATTTTATGTATCTTTGTTTTTCTTAATATCTATTCATTTCTCTGGGTTACCTTAAACAGATGCGTTCGGGTCAGCTTTCTCGAAAATTGTGGGGATCTAGCAAGCGACTCAGCCAGATTTCAGCTGGAGAAACTGAATATAATACTCAAGATTTCAAGTGATTGTTATTCCCACCTCCTGTGATGGAAAACCAAACTTCAGTTATTGCTTTGTCACTGTAGCTTCATCTCTCTACTCACTGGAAGTCTTTAAGGATTTTATCTTTAAAAACATTTAAAGATTACAATGGTTTGATATTTGTGAAGATGTAGGTTGAGCTGTACTTTATGGCACATCCCTGTAATACTAACATTTAAGAGGCTGAGGCAGGTGGATCTTAAGTTCAAGGTCAGCCTGGGCTACATAGCAAAACCTTGCCACAAAATCAAATAAATAAATAAAGAATAAAAATAAAGTTGTAGGTTCTGTTAAATCATTTTTAAAAGTTTCATCAGCAATGAGTCTAGTTTTGTTAACCAGTACTAAAGTTGAATTGAGAAAATATATTTAATTCAATTTGGTAATCCATTCCTAAATCATTAAATCCAATTTTTAAAAAACAAACTTCTAATATTATATACTTAGATTGAATTCCCTTAATCTAAGTAGCAAAATTTAAGACATTTCTGATAAAGTAGCATAGATGATGGAGAGTTGAGAGATGTGGCTTTTCATGAATTCTTTAGATAATCATTTTTCTTTTTACTGACCATTACATTAAAAGCATAACCTTTTAGGCATTTGTTGTACAATTGAGTTTTCAAAAATTGCAGGTCTGCACAATTGGATTAAATACAAATATTGAAATAAACATTGGTTTATTTCCATACCCCTACCTTTAATATATTAGTAATAAAAATTTATTAAATTGCATTATTATCCTTAAGTAAAGTTGAATAGGAAAAAGAAAAACTAGAGATAATTTTTACAAATGTACTTCATTAACAGTATATTTAAACAAAAATGCTAACTGTGGCTTTGGTCAGCTGGTCCTTTGAGTAACATTTGCAGCACAATTTACATGTGTGAAATTCAAAATTTTGTGAATTTGTCTTTGTTAAGCAAAAACTGTACTCTCTTTGTAGTTAATCCTTTCTATCCTGATGATCATGAGTTTTCAGTGATGTTCTAAGAGGTCGTGAAAGATGGAGTAACACTGCATAATAATTCAGAGTAGCCATTTAGATAAAGTAATATCTTTTATTGCATGTTATATACAACTGTTTGGATGATAACTATTTTGTTACAGTTTGTTAAATATTACATTATGTCTAATTTTTTAAGTAAAAAAGTTGATTGATTTAATTTGGAATTCAAAGTAATTGTTATTTGTTTTTTGTAAAATTGACTTTTGAGTTACTAGGTTAGAGAAGTTTTACAGCTACCAGTATTGGCAATCTGAGATTCCACAGGCTTTGGGAAGATTGGTGAATCTCTGAAGTTGTACAGAAATTTATATATTGAGTCTATTTTCGGGAAAGAATTATTGCATGATTTTCTTAAAATGATCTATGGGCAACAACAGATGATTTGATGATTTTACAATGATAGCCTTTCAAAATTATATTCTCTTTTATTCTGCTGACCATACATTTCCTTATACCTGATTGTCTTTTCAGTTGAATCCTGAAGAAATTTTTGATTTTTCATTTTCCCTCTCCTGTTGACCACAGTATCCTATGGTCTTTTCTTTATAATCCCATAAATAAGTTTTTAAAAATTTAGGTCTAAAAGACTATGTTTAGGAAAATTTTCCAATATTTTGATTTGTTGTCGGTCAGGATTAGTAAAACACTTTAAAATCACTGTTTAATAAGTTAAAATTGTCTGATTCAGGAAAAACTAGCTTCAAATGGCACTGATATCAACTGGTAGAAAAGTAGAATTTGTGTAAATGTGATTATTTCCTTTTTGAAAGACTTCAGGAATTTGTTGGAAGTCTCAGGAGTCAGTTGAGATGATTATGGTATATGAAACATTTCTTCTTTTCATTTCTGCTCCCCCAGTTTCCAGGTACTACAGCATGATGCCATCAGGACCATCTATTCATAAAAATTGTAAGGAAGTTCATGGTCAGAACCAACATGATTGGGTGATTTTTTTCTTATTGTTGGGTTTATTTTTTATTTATATATTTTATTTTGGGGGTTTTGTTTTGTTTTGTTTTTTTCAAGACAGGGTTTCTCTGTTTGGTTTTGACTGTCCTGGAACTCACTCTGTAGATCAGATTGGCCTTAAACTCAAAAAGACCCACCTGCCTCTGCTGCCTCCCAAATACTGGGATTAAAGGCATGTGCCACCACTGCCAGGCAATGATTGGTTATCAGTCCATAGTAGAATGCTTGCCTATATTGTTCAAGATCCTGGGTTTACTCCCTAGCATCTGTGAAAGAGACAGAAAAAACAAAGACAGGTACTAACTGACTCCAAATCAAGACTTGGTAAGGGTTTCTTTTGGCAATTTATCCATGCATGCTGCTCTTTAATGGCACATAAACAAGAAGCTGTGTTCAGTTTTATATAGGTCTGGCCCGTGTACCAATCAATGTTAGATGTTAAAGAAGAATTATTCCTTTTAATTATTTTGAGGTTTAGAAAAATACTAGCTCTATTCTTGAAGAATGAACTTTTTGTTTTGTTGTTGTTATTTGTATTTCAAGACAGGGTTTCTCTGTATAGCCTTGAATCTCACTCTGCAGACCAGGCTGTATTCGAACTCAGAGATCTGCCTGGTTCTGCCTCTTGATTAAAGGTGTGACTACCACCACCCAGCCAAGAATGAACTTTTGTATTAATTAAAATAAGCAAATCTAGTGGAGCTGTTACCTGAAGTTAATATATTCCTCACGTAAACAGTAGAGCCATGAAATTAAAAGTCACTAGATAATATCACTTGGAAGATGCACTTTTACAGTAGAGTGTAGCTGTTATCCATAGAAGCTTTCATAATGTATAGTGGAAGGAATTATTAGAATGGATTGATAGCTGGATATTTTAGTTAATGAG